>CM042756.1:26431390-26436390 GCA_022496165.2 Catalaphyllia jardinei
GCAAGTAGATTTAATTTGTGCTTCTAAAAATACAAGGACAAACGCACCAAGCGGCCGCATCTTTCGAAACCATTCAAGTGCTCGCGCTCTTTAGCCATATTGCGCATGTGCACTGCGCGAGGTATAATCTGCACATATAATTGGATAGCAGATTATACCCTAATCATGCTTGTCCACAAAATCACGTGAATTCTCAAAATAAGTAGGAGGCTCTTGGCCAATCAGAATGCTGATAGTGAGTACAATGCATAATAATAATAATAATAATAATAATAATAGTAATAATAATAATAAATATCACTATCATTAACCTGCAACCTGCAACCTGCAACCTGCACCTGTAACCTGCAACCTGCAACCTGCAACCTGCAAATTACACCCTCCGGTTACATAGAATGACTCTAGTTTAACGTTACAAATTTAAAATATGGGAAAACGATATAACAAGTAAAAAGATAAATAATAACAAAAGACTGAGTGACACGGCTAAGTCAATGGAAGATGGAAACAGACATCGCTTCCTGCAGACTATTCATTGGAGGTTTTTAATGTGTTCTCCTAGGAAGACTGGCTAGTCGGATGTTCAGCGTTACATACAACTTCTTCCCAACGTCCACTCCCCACAAGATCAACGGATCAAGAACATTACGTTGTTACGTTGGCTTTTTCTTGTAATTATGTTTGCCTCCTTTGTTCTCCTGTTACATAGTTCGTTTGCTACATATTACAGACAACGGCCAACTATCGTCTGGCCCACCTGCAAAACTTGGTAGATCAGTTCATTCTATCAAGTGCCCTTTTGACCAATGAACTAATAATGTATAAACACCTATACACATATATCTGTCCTAACCCTGGTCCTACTGCTATATCCATATCGTAATCCTGAAAGACTTTACCAGTCTTGAATAACGTCTGTTCTTCGACAAAAGTAAAACGCTTACAACTGAAACTAGCCCGTTACGAACAACATGACACCAACTACATCCACCTACTATTACAAGGAGGTTGACTAACAATAGAGTTGTTTCAGTAGAGTTATGACTTAAAGTTAGAATTAACGACAGTCAAAATCCTGAATTCATGATTTTGGACGGCCAAAATCCTGCATTCAAGATTTGGACGGCCAAAGTCCTGAATTCAACATTTTGGAAGGCCAAAATATTGAATTCAAGATTTTGGAAGGCTAAAAGTTTGAATTCAAGATTTTGGAAGGCCAAAATCCTGAATTCAAGATTTGGAAGGCCAAAATTTTTGGAATGCCAAAATCTTGAATTCAGTATTTTGGCCGTCCAAAATATCTTGAATTCAGGATTTTGGCCTTCCAAAATATTGAATTCAAGATTTTGCAACGTTAACTCCACTTTATAACTCTCTGAAGATAACTCTAATAGTAGCTGTCCCCTATTTCATGCACAAGAGTATTCCTAAAGGGTTAGTCATCAAATGTAGGCCAAATATTGACGCAGCCTTCTACGAACGGTTCTATCAACAGTGGAAGTGATTACTAACGGCAACATCTCAAGAATTCCATAAACATTTGAAACTGTTGAGGGATCCCAGTGCTCTGCTCTGCTCTACATTTACGCAAATCAAATACTTTCTTAGAGATTCTGTTTCTGAACTTTCCCGTGAACTTCATCCTAGACATCGCAAGAAACTCTCTTCAATTGGAGAGTATGTTCCTCTTTCGTTTACCCGTACTCGTCACAATAATTCTAACATTATACCCAACTTAACCGTTTTAACCGACCGCAAATTCTTGTCAACAGTCCACATTCCCCTGTCACTACTTCCACCAATCACGTTAACAACCAATCCATCAACTACATCACTACCACTGTCAATCATTCCACACCCGTGGGCAATGAAACCCTAAGCTACCAACCTGTCATCAACGCTCCTAACTATTCTACACCCATACGCAATCGCATATGTGGCCGCAAATGGAAAACTAGCACAAACAGATACTCAGTGGAGACGCGACAACCGTAATACTCAACTAGACATCAACGCTATTATCATTTTAAATACTGTCACACTTTCTCAGGACGAGAACCAATTTCTTGCTAGGGGCCTTTCCTTTTGTCCTACTCCTCGTAACATCAACTGGACTGAGGTTAGAGCTGATTTTCATGAATTTAGTAGACGGATGCGTCTCATTGATCGATCCTTGAGTACTTTCATGACTACAACTCCCCCTCACCCCCCCCCCCCCCCCAAACTAATCTTAACCCATTCCGTTCAGTACCCAAAGAAATTGGCCCCATTCCCTACACAGGGACCCTGCACTCAGTGGCATGTTTCTTGATGGTGTCGGGCATGACCTCTTGAAACTCAAACCAGCTCCTGTTAGGGACAACTTGGCTACACGTGAATGACATGCTTGCAAATTGGTCAGCAGACGGGGTACCATTGTCATCAAATCGTCTGACAAGGGGTCTGACACTGTTGTTATAAATCGACATGTTTACGACAACTCGACAACACCAAGTTCTACAAACTCTTAGACAAAATTGAATGCCAAAGGTGGCCAGAAAAGCCTTTAATATTGGGGATGTCTAGAACCCAGCAACCTAATTCCCAGGGTCTCTCATCTTACCTCCCCATAGAGCGAGCGAGGAGGGGGCGGTAAGACGAGAGACACTGGGGACGAGGTTGGTAACCCAGTATGTTCCCATGGTAAGAAAACTGTTAAGCTTGTATTGTGGAGTACATTTAATAGATTCTTACTGCTAAGAATCAAACATTCCTGATAGAAATTGGCTGAGATATCTTTCTTCATCATATTTGATCAGAAGTTGAAAAGACGAGGTCGTTGCTAATTTGCATATTTTAAGAACTTGAATATCTCTGGAACATAAACAGATATTTAACAATAGTGAACACCACTTTTCTTCTCATGCAGACTACTTGCTTATGCTTTAATATGGCTTAGATTGGAAAGACGCTTTAGGGGAAGCGAACCGCCAGTACGTAAAATATCGCCTAAATGGCTCTAAACCACCTCCAGGAACCCAGGGACCTCAAAAGAACGCAATGTAAACATGAAGTTAGCCATTTTTATTGAAATCATTTTCTACAAGTAGCATTAAAAGCAATTTTCGAAGCATTCTCATACATTGTCTTATAAACGGCTTAATTCGTAACGCAATCGCTAACGGACTAATGTCACGTATTAATCGTATTCAACGTCTGTCGTCCAACAGTGGATGCTAAAGTAATTGTTAATTAAAGTTGATTGAAGCTCTCGTCTGAGCCATTCTTATCATTCTGTGGGTTCGTCTTCTTGTCTATCACCCTCATCAGAACTGCTTTCAAACTGGTATGCAAAATTTGGATTGTCTTTAAAAAACTGTTCGATTTCATCAATTATGTTAACTGCAAGTGAAGGAATTTTAGCTCGACATCAAGCTCTCTCAAACACTCTCAGATGTTTTTCCAAGAAATGAAATAAGTCTCTTAACCTTTTCGTGCTGTAGAAGGGAATGTGAAATGGGCAAACACTGTCCATAAATATCCTCGCAGAGCACAAGATATTTTAAAATTTCTGACATCAAGATCGGGTGTGTTTTTTTACTGTTCAACAATGCTGCTACGTTTTGTTCGGAAGGAAGTTTACTCGGTGCATCAAGCTTTGCCAGCATCAGTGCATTGAGTGATTCTAGCGAGGCCTTTTATTGAGTAGAAACTCTTGTATGTAAACATCAAGTCCACGGGAAAGTCGGAGGGTGCTTCAAAGATTTGTGAGCTTAGAACTGGCGCTTCAGCAATGTGCTCATCCAGCAAAGAAAATCCAGCTTTGCCCGTAATCCCACCTTTGTAAGCCTTTTTTAAGCAAACAACCTACAATATACGTTGACAATCTGGCGAGTACCCGCTGTATGACTCAGTGTGACTCCACCTTTGAAAAATCTTGGCTACGTCCATGAATATGTTGTCAGTGTTGTGATAATGTTGAATCCTATGAACATTTAAAATGGTGGTTATGATTGTCAGAACATTATACATCTGCTCTATTAGTAACTCGGATGAAAAAAGTCTTCGCCCTCGATTTTCAACACATAGGTTTTTAAGGCCGGATGTCGAATCAATAATGTTTCGGTGAACTTCCAACTCAACGTGGCCAGGGAACACCGAAGGTACGACTTGCAGTTGCACTGGCGTCATTGTAGACTCTCCAATTCAGGTTTTTCACTTGCTGATAGATATTTAAAACAAAGATAGTAGTCACATTCAAAAGATAAACTTACGTCTCTCATGATTTCCTCGCCTTCAACGTCTATTGGCTGTCTTATTATTGGTTGAATAATGGATACGTCTTCGGGCATACATGCCACACGTTCGGCGTCGAGTTTCTGATTTGCTAAGAAACACCCATAGGTACTTTTTTCTTGAAGCCTTTTTGTCGTTCCAGGCAAAAGTTGTTTTATTACATAGGATAGGTCTGTTTTGACTTGCCCAAAGCAAGTTTTCTTTATCATGGTTAGAATCGCATAAATGTTGAAATTCCAAGAACTGTAGGGGACTCCCTCTGGATTTTCATCTTCAAATCAACCATCGTCTAGTCCAGTCCCTGAACTCTCCTTTCTTCCCGCCCCTAATATAGGGGCTGAACCCGGACGGGCGAAAGGAGAGTCCAGGATAACTTGAATTCGCATGCTCAGAACGAATCAATCAAAAATTACTAGGTCCCAACCACGCTGCTCGCGTCAATGTGTCGCGCATTGCCTTTTCCAGCTCGCGCTCTGAAAAAAGCAATTTCTTTGACGTTGATATTGTGGTAAAAACGTAACTATCGAAATATGGCCATGGTTTATCGTAGTCTATACTTTTATCGCATCGACAACGAGTACGCGTCATTGCTCTTTTCCAAAACATTTTTTTGTATTGTTTCTGCACATGAAGCGAGTTTGCATTAGTTTTTGAAAGGAAAGTCTGACGCGCACAAGTAGCTCATTTGCATAATGCAGCGCGTGCACTTTCAACTCCGAGTCGGT
>CM042756.1:26441390-26465853 GCA_022496165.2 Catalaphyllia jardinei
TGGCATCCAATTTGCATTTAAGAGTACTGCTTCGTCTTCCATACCTCTTGGTAGTTTGTGAATAAGTCTTGATGCTCTGAGGTGGATTAGTTCAAGATCTTTCATCAAATAATCTGAGCAAGAGCCCCACACAGCCATATCATGAAATACACTTGGGATTACTGTTTTGTAATAAATTGTTTCTAGTGGGCTTTTGGTAAAAAGCTTCCGGCTGCGTTTTAACATTTTAACTTTAGAGCTGTATGAGGTAGAGACCGATTTTACATGATTAGCCCAGTTGTCTTGCCTTTATAACAAGGCACTTCTGGTTTTGTCTCCCCAAACTACAGGCTTCATAGGGCTAATAAAGGGTTTTGTATCCAGGAGTACTGCATCACATTTCCCTTCGTTTATAATTAATCTATTCTTTTGGCACCAGGCTTGTAGCTGATTTAATGTCACCTGGAGAGTTATAGCAACCTCATCAGTAGTTTTACCAGTGGTATAAATGGTAGTGTCGTCAGGATACAAGTAAACTTCACCACTTCTAATGCTGTCTGGAAGATCATTTACATAAGTAATAAAGAGCCTAGGTGCCAACAGGGAACCCTAAGGGACCCCAATTTTTACAGGTTTAGATTTCGAAAATGCGCCATCTATTTGTGTCAATTGGCTTCTATTTGCTAAATAATCTATCAGCCACATCCACATATCCCCGACACTCCCAATGCCTTAAGTTTCTCACCCACGATGATATGATCTACACAATCAAAGGCTTTTCTAAAGTCAATGAACAATGCGCCTATTTTAAGCCCATCTTCCAAGGCTTCTTTCAACACTTCAGTAAGGTGCAACAAAAGGCTTTCTGGAGAATGATCCTTCTTGTAAATCCTCATTGTCTATCACACAAGAGACTGTGAGAGGTCAAATGATTATCAAAAGATCTACAAACAACCCTTTCCAAAATTTTGCTAGGAACACTTAGGAATGAAATAGGTCTATAGTTATCAGTTACATCTAGCCTGTTGCCCTTTTTGAAAGCTGCAGTTACCTGGGATTTCTTCCAACTGATAGGGAATTGACAATCTGCTCTGCTTTTCATACAAATTTCAAAGAGCCCTTGTACAACAGAGGACTCATATACCAAGAGATCTTAAAAGATCTCTTGGGGAAATGTGATACAAACCCATAGCTTTATTTGCCTTGAGGGAATTCTGTACAATCTCCTGGACTATGTTCCACTCCACTAAAATACCAGACATAGTAGTGCAGACTGTATAAATAAAGTTGGTGGTGTCGGGGGGGGCCCCCCCCGCCTTTAAATCCCTGATTAGATCAAAGACTATATTTAAAAAGAAATCATTAAAATAATTATCCTTCTGTTCGCTTCCAGTAATGATGTTTCCATTTTCATCTTTTATTGGCCCACATATTTTTTCGTCTTGCTCTTCTTCACAATGCGATTAGTAATCTTCCAAAAATCCCCTGGTGCGTTAGCATTTTCAAAAAGGCTAGGCCAATATCCTGCCTCTGCCTTTCTTAGCATTGCCTTAACTTTGTTCCGTTGCTTTTTATAGCGGCACCATAATTCATTATTTCCAGGTTTGATACGAGCTTCTTTCCGTTATCCTTAGTTTGCACGAGGGTGAGAGGGAGGCTAGTTTGCGTGTACAAGAATGAAGGTGTCCTTGTTCCCTTACATTTTTACCCTATGTTCCCATGGTCCCTCAGCTTTTCCTCATTTGTTCCCTACAACATATCGACTTACCGCATATGCCCTACCCTCAATCCCCCACCTCCTCAAATAATAAAGACCACGCAGAAGAAACGGCATTCAAAACATGAATAGGCATCAGCCCCTGATAGCCATGTACGACATGTAACATTGGAACTAACCTTAAAGAGCTTCTTAATAGCTCCAAGTCAGCCATCATAACACATAAACTCATCCAAATGTGTCATCTTCCTTTTTCATCTTGAGCTTCTTAATATGGTATATGTTCTTCTTGAACTTCTTCTGCACATTCCCTTGCCTCTTCAATGGTGACCGAGTCATGGGAGACTGATGAGGTACAAATTCAGTCTTCTCAGTCATTTCAATGATTTTGTCATTTACGAAGCTTTTTCTCAAAGAGCCACTCATGTACTCAACATTACCTCCCTTTTTGCCTCTTCTGTACAAGTTAACGAATTACATAAATCGACATCATAGCACATCTTCCTTGCTTTTTTTGTGGAATCAAATATAAGTACAGTTTCATTTCGCTGGAATATAAGTACAGTTTCATTTCGCTGGATGGTCGACCATCTGGGGACTAGATACATATCGCTTGTCCTTACTCTCCTTCCATCTCCCTTGGGATAACGCACTGTTGTTTCTCCTTGGACCTCTCCAATCTCACCGAAATCAAATGGCTGACTCGTAGGCTGCTCTGTTAAATTTGAGGTTAATTGGCAGAGTACTTGGGTTGTCTTTTAAACTCATGTTCCTGACCGTGTTCTGTGGAACGCTTTCAGTGCCCATACTTTATTCGCCAGTCTCCCCTTTGCTGCACTTGGTACTCTCCCCTTTGCTGACGAGGGCGGGGGAATTTACGCAGTTTTTAATGTCTTAAATCAGACTTCTCTCTTGGATAGTGGAACTTGGAGTTTGAGTAGTAGCAGAGTTTTGTTCTACAAGTTTGCTTTAACAGAGCCCTGCAATGGTATATCGTATGATCCAGCGAAGTGAGCGAATTTTCGGAGTGCGTTCAAAGTGTTTTGGCAAAGAGTTGCCTAGCTTGTCATGTCCATGATATGTAAACCAAAAAAAACACTTTGCAGAGCGCAAAAAAGGCCTTGGTAGGTGTTTAGCCCTACAGTGTTACGCAGGACTTGTAAGTAGCGGTTTTCTCTGTAAGGTCGCATAAGATATGACAACGGGGGAAAAAGGTAAACTATTCATTCAGGATTCTTTTCGTTTCTTTATTTACTCTCTTCCTACTCGGCAATGTGCTTCGAAGAGCGGCAATCGAGAGGACCCTGGTACGATGATTTGTTCAATATGTGTCCCAATACATGACGTACTTACCATACGTCAGCAGTCTTTTCGTACTAAGTACCCAGCATAGTGCCATAATATCTTCCAGCGTTTTCACTTTGTGTATCGATCCGCTTAATTTTTACTGCTTGCTCATGGAATCTCTACTTGAACCCATTGCAGGAACTGAGGAACATTCATTCCGCACTGAAATGATGAAACGCCTTGACATTCAGAGAAGGAACGAACTTTTCTGTGATGTGATTTTGGACGTTGGCTCCGGTGACGATCGAGCTCGTTTGAAAGCTCACAGAAACGTGTTATGTGCAGCAAGTCCGTTCTTTTTCAGTGCTCTTAACAGTGAAATGAAAGAGAACAAAGAAGGAGTGATCCGGCTGAAAGAGACAGCCAAAAATGTGATGGAAGAAATCCTGGTTTATTTATACACCGGATATATTGAGGTTACTAAAGAGAATGCATACCAGATGTTTGCACAAGCAGATTACTTTCTGATTGAAAGTCTCAAAGCTTTGTCTGGCAAATTTATTTTCCAAACGGTGGACATTTCTAACTGCATCAGGGCTTATTACTTTGCCATTAAGTACCAGTGTGAAGACCTAGAGAATGGAGTGAGGGATTTCATTCTTGCCAACTTTGTTGAGGTGGTTGGAACTGAAGACTTCCTGGATCTGAGCAGCAAAGAAATAGAGGAATGGATTTCAAGTGATGAAATCTTCATCAAAGAGGAGGAAGACGTTTTCCAAGCGATTGTCAAGTGGATGGAGCATAGGAATAGAGAAGACCTGGATTTCTTGCAGTTATTACGTCATGTTCGCTGTATTTACCTGGCCCGCAGCTATGCATTCAGTGTCGTCTTGCAGCATCCATTAGTGAGGGCAAGTACAGCATGCACAGATTTTGTTTTAGATGCAATGAAAGAGGTTGCTTATGGTTCAAATGAGTGCTTCTTTTCTCAGCCTCCAAGAAATTGTTTGAAGACTCATGAAGATGCTATAGTCGCTTGTGGAAGAAAGGAAGTAATTTGTTATATTCCATCTAAAAAGAAGTGTTATAAGCTAGACGACATGGTATCCCCGCACAATTGTCATGCACTGGCCATTACTTCTCTTCATAACAAGTTGTTCATCATTGGAGGATGTGAGAATTCACTAAGCAGCATTGCAGAGCAGTATGAACCATCACTTAACCTATGGGCCTCAACAAAGGCTCCTGGAATTGTGAACCAGCGTACAGGTGCTGCTTCACTCCAGGGTTTCTTGTATATAGTTGGTGGAAAAGTCAACAACTCTGAACGAATGAGCGCTGTACAAAAGTACAATCCTGAAACAAATCAGTGGCAGGAAGTCTCTCCGCTGAGTGGTCCCAGATCAAGTGTGTGTGCTGTGGCTGATGGTAGTTATTTGTATGCTGTGGGAGGCCGCAATGAAGAGGGTAATTTCTTGAAGATTGTCGAAAGATTTGACCCTAGAAACAACACTTGGAATGAACTACCTTCTACTCTCGCAAAGAGATCATCTGCTTCTGGCACAGCCATTGGACAAAAAGTGTTTGTGTTTGGAGGTCTTAGCAAATACAACACAGCTGGGGATCCCTATGAAGTGTATGACACAAACACCAAGACCTGGACAGGCATTCCAAGTGTTGTTCTACCAAGAAATTATGCAAGTGCTGTGAGTTTCAAAGGGAAAATATATGTTTCTGGCCATTTCCAAAATGCTGAAAGGTCACTTCAGGTGTATGACATTGATAAAGACAGATGGGAGCCATGTGTTAGAAACATGTATTTCTTTAATGATCAATTTTTGAGACTTTCTACTCTACGAATATTAAAAGATGTTTTAGCTGAGTGCCAGGCATTACCTTAGAAATGGTTTACAGGTTACAGTACAGTATGTCAGCTGGCTTTTAGCCATGGTTTTAAAAAGAGGCATATAAACTGTCTATGGAGCATGAGACGACACCTCCCTCAAAGTGAGTGAGTGATAACAGTGAACAAGTGAAATAACTTTCAACATGCGAAGAGATATTTTTTATCTCTAAGTGACTGTGTAATTTTATTAGATAAATACAATGTTTTTTTGGTAATTTTCTGAAGATTCTAAAAAATGTCTGAAAACTAGCCCAAACATTTTCCAAACATTTCTGAAGGTATTTTCTGAAGTTTTCTGAAGAATTCCAGAGATCCGAAGAAGATTCAAAGATGTTTCGATTGTACACCACCAAATTTAAAAGTGCCACTACGACCAAAAAACAAACCTTTTTTTCTTTGGATTTCAAAACTATGTTTACTAAACCCAAAGTGATGTCATTTTCTCTAGATCCAACCCTTTGAGGTCTAATCGGTCAGTTTTGAACGTGAGTAATGGCAGACTGTGAAATCCAAAACTTACACTCAAAATAAACAGCCTTTGGATAAACTCAAAGCTCAAAACGTTGCCAGTTAGGTGTTAAGCGAACATTCTTTCAAAATCTGAAGGAAAAAAGGAAATGATTTTTTCATCATTGTGGCACTTGACGTGGACAAAAATGTTATCAACAACAACAACAACAATCTTTATTTGTACTCCCACATACTGGCTGCTTGGAATAACCATAACGGCTAGCAGAGCCAGGCAGCCAGTTAACATCAGCATTAAATAAAATTAGAATAGAGGTCAGCAAGAAGATTGACGCACAAATGTACTCACAAGAAAAAAAGAAAAAGAAAAGAAGAGGATATACGAAACAGTATTTATATGACATGAAGGAAGTCTAAAATAGTAAAAATTATATAATACAAAACATTAATATAAGAGCACAGAATATCTACGGCAACTAGTAACAGCTATATATTAAACTATAAAAGAAGTACTTAGATAGGTGACAGAAATTAACAAAAGACTAGTTTACAGGTCAATTAAAAATCAATACAACTGCTAATAAGAACATAAGTAGCTAATAATCTTTGACTAGTTATCAAAAAGTACATGGGTGAAAAATGGGAGATCATTTTTCTACAATTTGCTACCACTCGGTATATTACTAACTTTCATATAATAAATAAAGGATATTACATTGGAGTGCAAAGATCTGAATTTTAGTGGAAAATATTTTTCCTAACACAAGAAAATAAAATTCATATCTTTAAGCCACATCCACATAGACACTGAAAAACTGTGCAAAAGCAGAGAGTGTTGACAATCCCGTGTCATCAGTATCAATACTGGATACATAGAGTTCTAAAGTGTAACGTCACAAAAAATTAAATCTGTGAAATTATGGGATTGGGCGCAATTTTCAAATGGAGTATCCTTAAAAAAGGTTCCTTGCCAAAACTTAGCTCTTAATTGTAATTCCCAGCTGAAAAAGTTGTATTTATAAAGACTTGTATTTATATTATGTAATCTATAACTGCCACCAGGCAGATATTCCAATAGTCCAGTTTTGGTAAAATCTTCAACTGTTTCTTTGTTTCACAAGTGAAAGAGGCAGGTAGAAATACAAAACCTTCCTAATACTAGCTTTAAAGCATGTGACAAGTTGGCTACTGCAAATGAAAAAACACCAGTCATTTGAACTCTTCTGCCCTCTCACATCAAGCATGATTCATATTAAGTGACTGAAATCAAACTTTCTTCATCAGTTGTTGAACCTCCATGTTTTCTGCAAACATGCAACTTGAACCCAGCTGTCTTTCAAATGAGGTTGCAAACTTCAACTAAAATTCATGCTAAACCCCTGCATTGTATAGCAAAGCCTTGAAAAAGGGTGCATTCCCCCACTACCACGGAACTTAAATCAAGTGAAAACAAGGTAAAAAACACCAGTTTGCCCTTGATATCCCCAGTGGGAGGGAGTGGGTGTCTCAAATGACTCCTGCATTAATGTTGAGCCCTGTTTCATCGTTGAGATTTTTATTAACTGTTCAGTTGTATGGTCTCCAGATTATCTGGTTTTGGGGTTGACATCTGACAATGTTAGCAAATGCAACAGCAATAAATTTATTCAGTAATTTGTTGATTAATTTGGAATTAAGGGTATTGTATATTAAAAGATTGCTTCCTCCTTGTGCTCCAGTTCCCATCCAGCTTTTCCATATTAACTTAAGTAACTATTAGTTATAATGCCCCTCTTTCAAAGACAGTATCCAACACTCAACTGGTTTCACTGCAAGTTTTCAGATATCGAGGAATTTTTATGGCCTGTAAGAGTGTACGCCATGGAACTGATGTGCTTGATATAATATATCCAACATGAAAGACTGTATATGACCACATCTCCAAACAAGAGAATTGGAAATCTGATTGCAGGGGAGTATTTCTAATGATCGTCAAGGTGTTTTGAAATGTATTCAGACATCCTGAGTGTTTGATATGTACCCACAATTGAAACTAAAATTAAGGAGAAAATGGAAAATTAAAATGGTATACACATTAAACAATAGCCTCCATTGGCACAAAAATAGGCTAGGATATTATTTTGTCCACAGACATTATCAGTTCCTGAGAAGTGAACAGTTTTCCGAGGAAAACTGTCAGTTTATTATCCTTCAAATCTTTTTCGCTACGCAAGCAGTCTTAGATGTTTGGTCATGTGATGTGTTTAGACCAATCATGAACGAGCAATATTTGATGGATAATAAAATCAGAGATCCAAACACTCTCACTTTTGATTTCCTTTCTTGAAACTTGATGAATAATTAATGAGTTTGAGAATTGTCTTCCAAGCTGACACTGATAATGCACTATTGAATTACTTATTAGAGGGAAAAATCAGTATAGAAATATGAAGGTGATGGTTAATGAGGTTGTTTTCTGTGTGTTTGGAGTTGATGGTCCCCACAATATTTCCAGATTGAGATGATTTTCACTACTCGACAGTTTCTGTTTATTGGAAAAATGATAACAATTCCTCAAGTTCTTTGAAACATGTCTTGTGATGTCACAGGCTACCTTGTTCTTATAGTTTGTTGCTCTCATCAAATATCTATGTAGCTCTCAATCAATAAGCTTGCAATAATCCTCAGTTACAAAAGCTGAACTTTATCATGTCATAAGTAAAAAGTAAACTAGCCTGGAAAAAGTGATAGGATCCCTGCCCCCTTTCTATAAGTTTTTACTTAATGTTGCCAGATGTGAAACTGGCCTTACAATTTGGCTTTTTTCACTGGCAACCCAGCTCTAAAATAATAAACCAAAAAGCGAAGCACATTTCCACAAACAGCTGGAACATGAAACACTTGATGCTTCTGTGTGTCCCAGTGCAGACGTGTTTCTCGCTGTCACTTGTCTCTGCCAAAAATAATGCCGCATGAAGACAAGCACAAATTATTATTATTATTATTATTATTGTTTTTGTAAGTCCTTGAAGTTTTGCCGTTTTTAACTTATGGTGCTGAATTCAATCCATGAGCCTAGCAGATAGTGTCCTCCTAAGTATGTGAGCAGTTCCAAGGAGGACAGTCTTCTGTAGCTATGTTATTCTGATATTTCCTGGGATCTTGCCAGTGTAGTTTTCTGTTCCCTTCTTGACAAGCCCGAGAGCCCCAATGATCACTGGGACAGTTGTTGTTTTCATTCCCCACGTTTTCTCGATTTCAATCTCAAGATCTTTGTACTTTGTGACTTTTCCACTGTTTTCAAGGTGTGCCTGTTTGCTTTTGTCTCTTTGTCAGTTTGGATTGGCATGTCCCAATCCTGATCAGTCAGTTATGGGGACCTTGGGGCATTTCTCATTGTAACAACATATACACTGTACATGTTAATTGAGCTCGGTCGTGATATTTTAGGTCATGTGCAAAATAGCCTTGAAATCAGACAAAACCTGAAAATAGTAGTGTACTGAAATAGAAAACACCAAAGGGATAATAACGAACCATCAAGGGACAAGGATGGTTAATTATGCAGAAGATTAACACGGATTACAGAGACCAAACTTGAGAAGTTTAGGATTGAAGAATGATGAGTAAACAGTGTCGCAATGTTGCTTCTTTAATCAAGTCCCGGAGTAAAACTAGGAACTTGCAACAAACATTGCACTCCTGAGGCAAGTAGTGCACAAAACAAGCAGTCAGACCACAGTTAGTGGATGCTCAGACTTAAGAAGAAATTTTAAAATTTTACCTTCCCCTGGCAATAAATAAAAACATAAATGAAGTAGGTCCTAATAATTACTAATGCAAAGTACATTGTATAAAATATCATTCTTAAAAAAAAAATTAATGAGAAATTTATATCCATATATTTATAGTAAGAAAAATTATATCCATTTTACAGAAATATTATTAATCATAAGAGAGATATTAGGTAAAATCTGCTATTAAGTAATCCTTACTTAACTGGAGTCATAAAATGCTTGTAAAGCTATTGAATGGTTTCTAATTCAACATAACAATCATAATCATTAGATTCATGCAAACTGGTGTGTGAAGTTAAAATGTTCAATGGAAAACAATATTGATAAAGCCCTATCATAATGGACGACAGTTTTTTGTATTTTCCAAACTAGATTGCAATGGGGGCTTGTCTGGAGAAGATCACTAAAAAGAGATTAATGTCATTTCCATTTCAAAACACTCCCTGCATTTGCCTCGATCACAAGCAAGTCCCAGTCCATTACCAGAAATCCAAATACATGTATGGCTTATTTTGATGGCAGGTTTTACATGTCCTTATAATTTTGTATCAGCTGCATAAGTCAACGGAGCATTCCAAAGACCCTTAACCTCTCCAGGTGTCGCTCTGAAATTTCCCTACAATTAGCCAGGACATCTCTTGAAATTCGTAAAGGAGTAATTTCATGCCAGCCAAAATGAAGTACGTATTCTGGAAAGGGTTTCCATTCGTTTTTCTCAACATCATACAACTGAAGGATCCTTCTTCTTCCTCGTAACTCATTTCCAAGAATACCATTAACAAATATTTGCCCATTAATAAAATTCGCAACACTTGCATAGCTTCGAGGGGCCTCATTACTAGGAATACCACTCCACATGTTGGTTTCTGGGTCATACACTTCACATGGATCTCCATCAGGAAAAAATGGGCGAAGGCCTCCAAACACAAAAATTTTTCCTTTGACAGCTGTCCCAGAAGCAAATGATCTCCCTGTGAGAAGTGAAGGAAGATTTTCCCAGGCATTCTTTCTGGGATCAAACCTTTCAACAATGCCCAGGTACTCAAAATGTTCACTCATACCTCCAATGGCATACAAATAATTTCCGTGGGCCACTGCACACACATTTGATCTGGGACTACTCAGTGGGGAGACTTCCTGCCACTGATCTGTATCAGGACTGTATCTTTGTACAGTGCTAAGGACTATTTCATTCTCATCTCTTCCACCAACTGCATACAAGAAGCCTTGCAGTGTTACTGCGGCTATACGATATTTTGGAACTTCAGGAGCACTTACAGGTGTCCACAAGTTACTTGATGGATCATAGTACTCAGCAATGTTGCCATTTTGATCCCTGCATCCTCCAAGGACATACAACTTGCCGCGGAGAGAGCTTATACCATAGCTGCAAGAGTAACGTGTAGATAGCTTGTCAGCCAGGTTGTACCACTTGCCTTCTGAAGGAATGTAACAAATTGTCTCCTTTTCAGCGTTGGCAACTATAGCACCTTCATGGGTCTTCAGGCAGTTTCTTGGTGACTGAGAAAAAAAGCACTGATCTGTATGATCATCAGGCACCTCTTTCATGGCATCTAATATAAACTCTGAACACACTGTACTACCTTTCACCAATGGATGCTGCAACATGACATCAAACATGTAGCTATGGGACACAAAAACACAGCGAACATGACGCAGCAACTGCAAAAAGTCCTGATCTTGTCTGTTCTTATTCTTCTCCATCCACTTTACGATCACTTCAAAAACTTCTTCCTCCTGTTTCACAATTAATTCATCACTTGAAATCCAGTCTTCTATTTCTTTGCCACTCACTTTCAGAAAGTCTTCTGTTGCAGACACAGCAACAAGGTTGGCAAGAATGAAATCCCTCACTCCATTCTTCAGTTCTTCCCCGTGGTACTTAATGGCAAAGTTGTAAACCACGAGGCAGTTAGATACATCCACTGTTTCAACAATAAATTTACCAGACAAAGCTTTAAGACTAGGAATCAAAAAATAATCTGCTTGAGTAAGCAACTCGTATGCATTCTCTTCATTATTAACCTCAACATACCCCGTGTAAAGAAACTCCAGGATTTGCTCCATCACAGATTTGGTGGTCTCTTTCAATCGGATCATTCCTTCTTTCTTCTCTTTCATGTCACTGTTAAGAGCGGTGTAAAAGAATGGACTGGCTGCGCATAACACGTTTCTGTGAGCTTTCAAACGAGCTTGACCGTCACCGGACCCAACTTCTAGAGTCACATCACAGAAACGTCCATTCTTTCTCTGAATGTGAAGGCCTTTCATCACTTCAGTACGATACTCCGCAGTATCTACAATCGCCTCGAGTGAAGAATTCGTGAATTTGCTTGACAAAGCTTTAAGACTTGGGATCAGAAAATAATCTGCTTGTGCAAACAACTGGTTTGCATTCTCTCTGGTAACTTCCACATGTCCTGAGTACAGGTAATCGATGACTTCTTCTATCGAAGCTTTGCTCGATTCTTCCAATCGGATCTCTCCTTCTTTTTTTTCTTTCATGTCACTGTTAAGAGCGTCGTAAAAGAAAGAACTTGCTACACATAACACGTTTCTGTGAGCTTTCAAACGAGCTTGATCGTCACCAGAGCCAACTTCTACAATCACATCACAGAAAAGTTCGTTCCTTCTCTGAATGTCGAGGTGTTTCATCATTTCAGTACAGTAAGAATCCTTTCCAGTGACTGTGATTGATTTCACAAGAGAATCCATTGCTAGGTTGATTAAATAAAGCTGACTGCTTTTACAAAGAAGTCAAGAACAAGAAGCTCTGGCCATGAAACACGATAGCAGCTTCCATCACCAATGTCATGTATTCATACTGAAGTGTATTTAGCTTCATGTACGATGACACATAATGTACTATAAATGTAACCACGCATGCATCTTGGGCTAAATTCAAAATGGCGGAGGTGGAAGACCTGGTAGTTCGATACAACATTGAAAACGGCCCCAACTACACCATAAATCTGGCTCTATTTACGGATGTCACAAACAGCAATGAGCTTCGGCAACTGATCGTCCAAGGAAAATTAGAAGCTGCTCTTTTAAACGCGTGCATGGTACTGTTTATATACTAATATAATGCGCAGTATTGCTTTACCCGTACTATTTTAGCAGTACACATGCCTAGCCTACCAAGAAAATTAAAAATACTGTATTCATTCTCTGATACCTCAATCGGGAAAAGTAAGGTTAGATACACGTGGGCGGATTTAGATCAACTGAGGTGAAGGTGACTTTCTCTGTCCGACCTCGTAGCTCAGTCGGCAGAATGACGGTAGATCTAATCCGGAGGTCGTAGGTTCGATTCCCGCCGAGGTCAAAAGATTTTTTTTCTTTACCTCGTGTGGTTCCCTGATTCCCTTTACTAGGGCTAACGCCCAGTGGGTTATTCATGGGTTAAATTAGCACTAAAATTTACACTTCAGAGTTTATTCTTTGTTACTTCATTTGAGGTGAAGGGATGCTACTGGTTGTGCATCTCGTAGCTAAAAGTTCAATAAGAGGAAGAATGGTTGCCCTGGATGGAAAACACTCACAGAAACACGTATATCAGATTGTGTAATTCCAGAAAATATCCATACCTCCCCCTCAGAAGGGATTTTTTCTAAGACCCCCCACCCCACCCCTCTGGAAATTCCAATTAAGCTTCATACATTTATTTAAATTTGTTGGCCTTACAGAACCCTCCACCCCCCAGGAAATTTCAATCCCTTCTGTCAGAGGAGTATGGGTATTTTTTGGAACTGCCCATTGTTATATGTTGAGAGACATAGTGGAATGTCTTTGTTGACTATTTAGTATGTATTGCTTTCTAGGTCACAGATCCATTTCACGTGCTTGTAGCTGGTCACAAAGCTTTTCAGCTGTTTCAACAGGGAAAGATGAAGACAAGAACCATCCACTCAGAAATTATCTTCAACTTGTCACCTTCTACTAATGTTAGTATAACTCTGTTTTAGGTTTGACCCATGCACGGCAGTTAATGGGGGTGGGAAAAAGTCTAAATGGCGAGAAAAAAAAAATTCAGGAGAAGAAAAGTTTCAACTTTTTCCGGCCCCCACTAACTGCCCCTGGGTCTCCGAGAATGGGTTTGACCATTTTAGGAACAGCACTAGGAGTGATAAATGGTAAAATGCGAGACTCACCAAAAACCTGAAACCCTTGTTAGAACATTCAAGACTTTCATTTCATGATTTTGACTTGGAAACACATGAAACAACAACAAAAATGATGCTTTGTGACTCATTGAAAAGGATTTGAAGATTTTGAACTCAGATTAAAAGTTGCCAAGCTGCAGGATTTTTTCGGTACATGCACCAGCTACCATCCTAACATTTAATTAGCTGTTTTCCTAATAGCAAGTTGGAACAAAATCTTTGTTATATCATTATTGGCATTCACACTCCACTTCTAGAATGAATGTTGTGGAAATAAACTGTTATAAGATCACCGTGTTCTCAGTGTTGGCTTAGACCACTACAGTATACAATCATGTAACATCAGGCGTTAGGAAGTCAACAAAGTTGTATTTCTAATGTTGGCATAGAGAGAAATTTTTAGTCATAATTTTGTTTCAAAAGTGTACATTGCCCACCTTAGTCTAGCTAAAAGATCAAATTTAATTCACTTTTCCATTGACATCTGGATAGCTCACAATCAAATGCCTAGAGGACCCAGAGGTAAATCTATATAGATCTGTCAGTTTGATTGGTTGGTACATTAATGTCAGATGCCTACCAAGACAGAAATCATCAACTTCTAACTTTGCATTGACAGATAAATGAATCTTTCAAGAAGTTTGGAATACTCGACAGCACAAGTTATGTGTTATTGGTGATGATTACACAAGAAGATGCAGTTGAAAAGGTAGGAGTTGTATTGAGTTTACTTTTTGTTCATTATGGCATTTATCCTACTAACAGAACATTGAACAGATTGTGCATTTTGACTGGTTCTTTACTGTAATATGTTATTATAATTTAAAGCTGTATTCTGTTATGATTTTTGTGATGCAGATTGTTCTGCACATGTGCAACATTCACATGGTTCAGAGCTAGGGTAATGAGAGTTGTGTTCTATATGGTCAAGTCCTGCTTAACTGCGTAACAATACTTCTGGCAATAAGAAGGGATGACTGGGAAAAAGATTAAGAATCCAAGATCTTCAGATCATGTTGCTGATGAGTCCTTTCCCAGATTGGTCTCACCAGTACCTTTGATGCGCCTTAATCTGAGTGATCTTGGATCAATGATCCAAATTTTGGACCACCTCCGAGGACCACACCCTAATAGAGTGCTTTCTCAAAGGTTCAATAATTTATTGGGGAACACAATGCCAGTTCCCCTTGCCATTACTTTATTGTACACCCATACTTGTTCTGTTGCAGGCACGGTGGCCTCGTGGTTAGTGCACTCATCTCCGGAGCAAGCAGTCCGGGTTCAAGCCTGGCCCGGGGCATGGTGTTGTGTTCTTGGGCAAGACACTTTACTCTCACAGTGCCTCTCTCCACCTAGGTGTATAAATGGGTACCAGCAAATTGTTGGGCAAAACCAGCAAAATTGTAGGCAGTGACCTGCAATGGACTTGCATCCTATCCAGGGGAAGTAGAAATACTTCTAGCCGCTTCATGCTACAGTAACCAGGATAAGCTGCAGCAGCTATGAGCCAGTCATGGCTCCAAGGCTTCACTTTACACTCATTCCTGAGTGCAGTGCGATAACTGCAAGGCTGCTCCTTACTAGCTTTGCAAGTGAGACCAGGAGTATGTTGGCGAAACGGCCCACTCTCTGAAATCAGAGTGAAAGAACACCATTCAAGAAGTTCATCAGCAATTTACGAGCATTGTCGCCTGGAGGGCCATTCGGTGGACCCAAATAAGACAAAAGTACTATCAACCGAAGTTAACACCTTCAAACGCAGGATAAAAGAAGCTATTCAAATTAAACTTACGAAACCGGCGTTAAACAGAGACAATGGTTACGAATTAGCAGCTATCTATGACACAATTCTAACCCCCAAGAGGCGTTAAAACCCCTTTTTAAAATTCATCTTTTTAACATTCATATCATTGACTGATGAAGTCCGGTTGAAAAAACGGACGAGATATTTCATAAGTTTTAACTTTTAGCTCCGAGTTTGTAAAACTTTTTTTAACTTTTATTTTAATAATAACAGTAGTAAGAAAACATTCATTAATAATAAATTATTATATTTATTATTTATATGGGACACTGCTAATATTTTGTTTCTTGACAGATTTCAGAAGTTAGCAAATTGATAAATGGAAAGTTAGTCTCATTAAATGCCTTGAGTGCAATATGTGACCAAGAGAAAATAAGAAAGGTAACTATTTTAGCCTGTGTCAGTTTTACTATCTTTGATTCAACACAATAAGTCATCCTCATTTCCTCTTTAGAGGTTCTGTCATTTGTTGAGGAAATCCACTATGCAGGGTGAGCGCAAATTCAACCATGCACCTACCCTCACATCATTCAATGGATTCTCCCCACTCAAAAACACCTTTTAACCTATGGAGAGGAAAAAGTAATACTGCCTTAGTCCTCACGCAATGCTCCTCCTCCGTCAGCATGGGTGAGAAACTTTGGGTGACTCGTGATCCAAAAAATGGCTGTGCGGGAGATTTAAGAAATGCCTGCATAGGAAGCTGAAAAAAAAACACTTCAAACTTAGAGGTAGCCTCCTACACAGACATTCTTTAGGTTTGTCACACGAGCTTCCTCCCCATAAGATTGCATGACAAGCCCAAAGAATGTCTGCATAGAAGGCTAACTCAAAGTTGGATGTGGCGGGGGGGGGGGGCATCTGAGTTGCTAAATTATAAAACGGACATTTAATATGCTGACTTGGCCTCAGAATGCTAGCGATTCTATCTCCAAGGACCTCAATTTTACACATTTTACAGATGTAGATGTCCCCCCCCCCCTATAGAAGACCTGTATCTTGAAACCCCTTCTCTAAAATCCTACATCCGCCCCGTTTTTAGAAACTACCATTTCTTGTTAACTTATTGGCTTTTTTGTTTTTTTAGATTTATGGCATTTTAGACGAGGAACTTCAATGTGGCTCACTACAAGATGGAGTAGTTACTAGAATAGCAACCAAAGATGCTACATAAATTGTTAGTCAAAGAGTAGTTGGAATACAAAAGTTGAGTTATGTGTTTAGATTTGAGTTTTCTTGGAATGGACTAACATCGTTGTCCATTTATGCCTCAGTGACTCGAATAATGAAAGTCTGTGGACGTGAACCACATGTAGACTTGTCGGTTGTAACACTTACCAGTTGTAAACACTTGCCTTGTGCACAAGCCAGTCACGCCAACATGTTTGTTTATATCCTGCAGAGTAGTTTGACATCAAGCAATTCTCGTGCTTGATAAACTTAACAAATTGACGTCAGTGTTTCATGCATCTGTCCTGTTATTTATCATGAAGTTCGTCATAACATTGTCAAAGTAGCTGTGGATCTTATGACGAAATTCATTGTCTATAACAGGACAGACGCATGTAAAACTGACGTCCAATTGTTTTTTTTATGATTAAGTATCAAATTGTCCGCTCTGGCTCATTGCCGCATAGCATAGATTATAAATTCATGTGTCTGTGCGCTTATTGACGATCAAAATTAGCCAATGAGCACGCGAGAATTTGGGCTGTTATCGTAAAAAGAAATATTGAAATGACCCAATCAGAACTTGAGGCACAACAATGCTACCAGCGGAGAGCGCGCGAAAAAAAATGAGACTGCTGCTAAACGCGGGAAAATAGACTCCGTCCACACTACTTTGGGGAAGTTTAAAAACGGAGGTTTCTCTTGGAAAACGCATCAGATGTTTTCCGTCCACACCACGCCAGAGGAATTTGAAAACGCCGCAGCAATCATCGGTTATTTGGATTTTAATTAAACTGTGCGACAATCCTTACTAATTACTTTAAATTGAATTAAAAATAAAGCAAAATAAAATCGATTACGTCAAGTACTTCAAACCAGCTTTTCAGGGACTGTTGATTATTTATGGTGCATAAAAGCTAAGTCACCGTTGATAAGTTTTCTTCTCACCAGGCATTGGGCGCGCTAAAGGAATTGAACCACAGGTGGTAACGAAAAAACTATACTATTTTCTCTGTGGGATTGGAACCCAACTTGCTGTTTGTTGTGGTTTCGCTTCCTTCCAAGGAGTTCTGCCCAGTGGGGCGAGATTTCAATCATTGTCTTTACATTTCTATGATTAAATAAAGGCTGAACAGTTTTCAAGACCGATTGTATCTATCTATTGAGTTACATTCCTTAATTGGTGATAAATAAGTTATCTCGCTAGCTGGCGAGGACAATGCACGAGCTGGTATGATTGACAGTTTCGGCGAGCTGTCATTCAAAGCTAGTTAAAAAGTTTCACCGCAAGTTTGTTTGTCATAGACAGGGGCTGTCAAGCTTTGATCAAGCTGCTACTTTTTGCAAACTTCATACATGAAATTGGGTGTTTGAAAAGCTTCAGGTGAGATTGTTTTCGTTTTCTTAAACGGTTTCAAGTTTGCCAAACAATGAAGGTTTTACTGTATGTGTATGCAGCTAGCTTGAAACGTTTTCCCCCACGTGCGGCAAAACCAAATGGCATGATGAACTTATGACCACGTTTGAAAACAATGGTGCTTACATTATTGGCGTTTATCTTGCGACTTACATGCGATAACAATCCTCTTTTAAGTGTGCCTAACCATAATCAATCAAAAAAAGAAATAGTGTCATCCCGGGCGCTTTTAAAGAGAGGAACAAAGGGCAATGTCGCGCAAAGCCTTGTTCAAACATCTCAGGCTCTTTCTTAACAAGATGACTATCAGATACAAGATTACCGTTTTCTGGCAGTCTCAAAGATGCAATAGAGGATTCATCCAAGATCCAGTTGTTTACCTACAAAGGAAACCCCGTTGCGACAATCGTAAAGTAGATACCTTGATGGCTTCCTACAAAGTTTGAGCACGAAGTCAAACGTTGCTTAAGCTTACTAAGTCGAAACCCTGACGATGCGTTGGAAGTCTGATTAGCTAAGGAACTGAACGTGAAAGTACTGACAAAGAAAATTGGAATCTTGCATGGGTACTTTTTGTTGTTTCTCAAACAAAACTGGTTACAATTTACTGACCCCAGTTGGACATTTTTTTCTACGATACAAAACTTGTTAAAAGCAGTGCGTCTCCTTTGCTAGGCGTTTATTGAATAACAAGCAAATTTTCGAATCTTGATAAAGCATCTTTACGCTCAAGTAACTCTTTGTCACAACTGAAATCTGATGCTTGGTGTACCAACTTCTAACAGAAACTATTGTAAGAATTTAACCAAAATGATCTCGATTTCACTTACTACTTAAATAAAGACTTCAATTCACCTGAGAGAGTACAGCCACTATCGATAAGAACCCTCGTTTCTGTAAAAAAGGGGGAATATGCTATTCAAATCTTCTTTGCCTTCCAGGTTTAAATTTACATAGAAATTAATTCGCTAGTTAATCCAATATAGATCTGTTTCTCAGAAATGATCTTGAACAACTTTCATTTTTTTCCCTCAACGCTGGAAAGTAGCCTGTTTCTCAACTACATGACCTTTCAAATCAGTTTTCGCCGATATTTCTGTCAAATTTTACTGCATCGAGTGTAATGAGGCACCGGCTTGTATCTCTACCGTTCCACAGATTCCAAAGTATGCATCATAAAAGTTACAAGTATTCCTTTGTGCTTGTAAATATTTTTGTTTTCGCTGTAGGGTGCAATTTCATTTGAATGATTATGTTTTTCTCCTGCTGTTTTTGGTGTATTAGACGCGGCTCTTAAGTGCATCCAAAACCACTTTGTCACTCGAACGAGCCTCGTCCCCATGGTATCCGCGTCTTGTCTCAGACAAAGAGCCTGGTACAGATCATTTTGAGGCTTCTTTGTTTTGGCCTTTCTCTGTATGGCGTAAACAAAGAAAACTAGCTGTCGAGCATCAATTTTCTGTAAAAATGAAGTGGTATTTGAGACGTCAGTACTTTATCTTGTTTACGGCCCGTAAAAAACAATTTAAACACAATGGCTGTCAAAGAGTCAAACAGTCGAGGTAAATCAGTCATTCTTTTGGACGAAATTCCCTCACCCGGCCCCCTCACCCGGCCCCCCCCCCCAGCTCGAATTTTCTGATAATGATCGATTTAAGGCGGGGTTTTACTTGAATAGGAGTGAATTTGAAGTAGTTTTAAAAGGGAATTGTTAGGATTAAAATGGGTTGGAAACACTACCAGACACTTGACCCCCTCCAAAAAGAGCCCCAGGTTGGTAGGGGACTGTTTGGCGTCCGTCTATTAATTATTCACTTCAAATTTCAATTTTCCAAATTTATCAAATCTTCAGCATTTCACTATTTTCCTCAATTTAATCTCTCCTTTAAGAAAAAAATATCTCTTTCACAAATGGCCAAAAATTTACACAAAACCGCAAAACATGGGTGAATGTTCTAAATGGAGGGATTTGACGTTGTTTGAAACGTGGACGAGACATTGGCACAGAGGCCACGTTGAGCGACGTCGAAACAGCCTTCAGGTAAAATCCCGCCTTAATTCCGAGAGTAACGAGGGTCTTACTTTCTGAATTTGAATTTACGATAGCATCATAAAACCCCTGGAAATAACATTGTCTGGTTGTAAGTGGACGACATTAATTGTCCATGTTTTATATTGACAGGGTTCTTTTGAAGAAAATGAGTCTTATCGACAAGCTATCGACAACATGTTGGCAAGAGGCACAGTCTTGTGATGGTAAGGAGTCATTTGGATGAGATTAAAATGTAGTTTCTCATTGAGATAACAATGCATTCTCCAACAGACAGGTGATGGGAATTCAGAAAATAATCAACAAGGATATTTCGAAGGACTTTGAATTCTCGTGCTTTCATTTGAGACTGCATCGTTTACGAGGCGCCAGGAGCGAACAGAGGAGCGTGATCCATGATCAGTCTTCAAACAACTGGGAGTGGAATGCTATTGTAATAATATAACAATTTAAAGGTTGGAAAAACGATATGTCTATCAGGTCCTGTGAAGTTTGCACGTTGTCTGCAATGAAAAGTTTACCAGAATTTTCTCAAACCTCCAAGCGATGCTACAGTAATAGAGAAACGTTTCCCAGAGCAAGAGGTACATAGTGTCTTTATTTTAAAACTGAATTGTTGTCCATTTTCAGATCTAGAGTTTAAAGAGTACATCATCACTCGCTCTCAAAAGGTCGGAACCAACTACAAGTATGCGGTCCGGGTGAATGATGACAGTGATGATCCACCGAAAATATTTCTCTTGGAGGGAGGAAGCGAGAAGAAAGATCCATTGAAGGAATATCGAACCTTGGAACTGCTTGTGACGCGAGTGGATGATAACAAGTTGTTTATCACTGGCATAAGAAAGGGTCAAGATTGTGTCTTGAAGATCACGGAACCAAAAATATGAACAGTTTGGCGAGAATAATCTGTTGCTGTAATATAATCGCTAGGTAGTGAGTGAAACTTGTGAGATAGTACAAGACTTATATAAATAGTGCATATCAGATCACTGCAAATGCTTGTTAATTTTTGCCTGTAAAGTAAATGAGGCAGCAAAGAGATACACACACTTGTTTAATTTCACCGCTGTAGACAGTCAGCTGGCGCGCATGCGCATTATATACCAATTTATAGCTAATTTGCATTTTCTTCCCCAGTGCTACTCGTCTTAAAATGTCGTTGATCAAAAGAAACGGAGGCTCTGGGGACGAAAATGGCTAATTTGCAATTTACAGAGACGCGATAAATACTGTTTTTAACCAGATATGATAAAAAATAATATCATATGATGAGTAAAAAGGCACTCAAAAACAGGCTTTTCAGTAAACGATTGAAAATCAAGCAGAACACTGCGAAAATTGAAGCGGATTTCTCAATAGATGAACTTTGATTCCAGGTTGGGGTGGACTAGTGTCCAGGTCAGCGCGGTCCCAAAACTGCTGACTGAAGATAAGGATATATATTCCGGGAACTAAGATTTTTTTTTTTTCGGAATGACATCCGAACAACGCGTTGTTCAGATGTGATCTCGCGGCGATAGCGGTAGAACTGAGGTTTATTACTTATAATGTCCCTTTTCTCTAACGAGCTCCCTTTCTACAGTAGTCATGCACCTCTTCGGAACCTCTAATTTTATTTGCTCCCGGAGTCATCCACCTCTATTGTTTTCAGGACTAGGGCCATTGTTTCTGTTGTTTATTCTATTGTTTTCTCGGCCAATCCTGTTAGACCTTACGAGAGGTGCGTGGCGCCTCCCTTTCTATTACTTAATTACAGTCAAACTAAGTGAAGCGTAACCCTCAAGATTGCATTAATGAACTGATTATTTAAAAGTTGAACCCGCTAGTCGTTTCAAGAATGCAATAATGAATTGATTATTCGAATATTGAACTCGCTCGCTCGATCGAAGAATACGGCTAACGGGTTCCGTTTCCGAAAAATCAATTTACTATTACATTCTAGAAAAGCCTAGTAGGTTTGAAACTTACTAGTCACAACACTGAATTGATTTTTCGAAAACGGAACCTGTTAGCCGTATTCTTCTATCGAGCGAGCGAGTTCAGTTTCCAATAATCAATTCATTATTACATTCTTGAAACGACTAGGGGGTTCAAGTTTCAAACAATCAGTTCATTAATGCAATCTTACGGGGTACGCTTCACTTAGTTTGACTATATAAAGCTCCCTCTCTATTTAGCCTCCCCACATTGATAAAATTTTTCCAGCAAAGTTGATACGATATCAAACTTCGTAATAAAAATACCAACACCTTAGAGATAGTTACAGCCGTTTACAATTATTTGAATGATATTCTTAATAATCTTCATTTTTACGTGGACTAGCAGATTTATGACCTTACAAATGGTAGTTTTGCGCTCAAGTACACTCGTCGGGTATCTTTACTATTCTAGCTGTAGAAGTGTGACTTGTTGACAATAAAAAACATTTATCTTCCATGCGGAATAATGTCCGATTTTAGCGAGGTCTTCCTATGGCCACGTCAGAGAGCGCGCGCATGTTTTTGAACCGAGAACGGCGCCGGAAGATTTTTGTTCTAGCTTTTGGCAAATGTTCGCCCTCGATGAATGAGCTGAAGAGCTCTAATATTGTATATAATACGCACCAAAACAAGGAGAAAAAAAAAATAGGTCTGGTTCTCGTCCGTCTCTCGAAACTGAGTCCGAGTTTAAACTTCGTATTCTCAAGCGAAAACCGGTGACACATGAAAGGGGAGGCCTGGACTCCAGGTTCCGTGAATGCTGACTCTTCCGGTCATATTCTCGGAAAAATTTGCGTTGACTGCGAGACAAAGTGTTGATTCGAACTTACGAAATTGTTCTAGAAAGGCAGATGCTTGATTTATGGCTATTTACAAAATTTTAAAAGTGTTTGCAAATTTTGCATTGGATAACTCGATGATTCTTCCAAAACAGACGCTATCTCGTTGCAAGCTGCTTCGATTTAGTTGCTCAGGCTTCAAGCTAGCGTGAAATGACTGAATCGGGGTTAGTTTTTGTTCCGCCTCTTTCAGAACTGTCTTTATGTCCTTAGGGGGTACAATCTTAAGTTGTTGGAATCAGCGTCGATCGTACACAGATCGGAAGATGAAAACAATCAAGAGGATGAGATGAATTTTTCGAATAATCGCCTACAAAATGTGAGAAAACAAACTTTAAAAAAAAGAAAACAACGCACACGAGGTAATGTTTTATCGCATTTATTGAGTAACGTCTCTCCATTCACTGCTTAGAGTTGTCAAGATTCGCTGAATTCCACACAGATTGGCTTACAGGCTTCCTAATGTTTCCTGAAGATGGCCGTTACATGCCGGTGCAATTTATACTTTCATAGTCGTAACTGCTCAGTTTACTTCTAATTCCTAGTGCATGAATTACACAAATTAAAACTTTTTGCATGCCTCCTTTTAAAAAAGCTTACCACAAAAGCTACATGTTCTTTTCATTCGTCGTCACTATTGTTCATGTTCTCATCTAGAAATCGCATTGATTTCCCTATGTGATATTGATATCGCCAGGACATTTCTCCGTGCCAAAGCCCGCCATTTGTATTGTAGTAAAATGTTTCTCCGTATAGCTTTACCATTCTGCTCTTGAAACTTGGAAAAGTTTTCTTGTATAGTTTTGCTTCCACTTCTGAGGAATGCTTTGATTTTATAATGTCCTCCCGATGTTTCTTGGACGCTTCCTCTCCCCGAATACAAGACTGCTTTCTTTCACAGATTTCTTCCTCAAGCAAACGGTAGCGTTTTCGTCTTCGAAGTCTCTTCGAGTGCTCGGTGGATTGATCTTGCTGTGCGAAATTTCCCTTCTCTTCTACTCCGTTCGTGTTGAGGTTTTTGGAGCCACCAGTCATAATTAATTAAGTGGTTTAGCTAGATCTGGCTAGAAGGCAATAGTGAAGTTTGTAGATTGAGCGAGGCGTATAAAGATGCTTCGCAAGCTTTAAGTGAAATTCAAACATAACCACTTATACCGCCGAATCCCGCCAAATATTTAAATTAATAACTTTGATATTAGATATCACCGCCAACTGCTGTCCATGCAGCCCAGCCCCAACTCGGAATACAACCTTGTTCTCAGGGCCCGACATTATAGCTTAGTCCGAGAAAGGTACTACCTTTGTAAACTGTCACGCAGTTTTGTGTCGTCTTAAGGCTGTGCAATAATTATCAGGAGGTGGGGTGGCAGTAAAACGAGAGGGGCACAGCCTTAGGGAGGGGGTAACATGTAAATTTCTGAGAAAGTGGGGGGTGGGGGGGGGGCAACCGAAAAACTGACTTTACTATTCTAATACCAAATATATTTCACTAAAAGTTGTACCCATTAATTTCCGGACTGATTTAATATGAATAAAGCATGGCTTACGGTATAAAAAACATGGCTTACAGTATAAAAAGCATGGCTTATGGTAAAAATGAAATGGAACATACAGTCATTGTCAATGAAATCAACTTGATAAGATTTTTAAAAATGACACGTTTATGTTTGTGTTTAAGAAACTGATGATAAAAACTTTTCAACTAACTCTTCAGCTTCTCCAATGAAGCATTTAGAATTTAACAGGTCTCCTAAACAAGCTTTATCAGTGCGAGAGGTAAACAAACCACGAACATCTAGATCGACATCATCGATCTGTGGCACTCCATACTTCTCTGGCTCATATTCACCAACAATTGGTGTCCCCCCCCCCCCCCCCCCC
>CM042756.1:26468148-26483148 GCA_022496165.2 Catalaphyllia jardinei
ATTCATCATTTCCTTTAATACACAATGATCTAAGTGATCTTGGATCACTGATCTCCTGATCACCTCGGCTCAAAGGAACGCATTCGTAGACTCTTCAACCTGTCAGATTACTCGATAAGTAATGGTAATAGGACTGAGTGGAGTCCGGTTTGGTCTGTAATCATACGAGAGATAACAAAATCGGACGACCGCACAATCCAAAATTTATGACATCGTCATACAAGTGTCAAACAGTAATAAAATATTTAGTAAGTACTGCTTTCAGGCTTTTGTGTACCCGTATCAACAAAAACGGGTATCTTAGCTTAAGGCGGGGGTAAACATGAATAGGAGTGAAATCTAAAGTAATATTAAAAGGGAATTGTTAGGATTAAAATGGATTGGAAACACTACCAGACATTTGATCCCCCAAAAGAGCGCCCCTGGTTGGTAGGGGACTGTTTGGTATCCGTCTAGTAATTCTTCACTTCAAATTTCAATTTTCCAAATCCATCAAATCTCCAACATTTCATATTTTCCTCAATTTAACCTATCCTTTGAGAAAAAATATCTCTTTCCTAAAAAGCCCAAAAATCGCTCAAAAATTTACAGAAAACCACCAAACAGTGGTTAATGAAATAAGCAGAGAGATTTAATGTCGCTTGAAACGTGACCAAGATGTTGTCAGAAAGGCCGTGTTAAGCAACGTCAAAACAGCCTTCATGTGTACCCCCACCTTAATTAAAAGTTTTCCTTATATATCTGTGTGAGGTTGAGCCCAACCACAGAGACTAGAGATTTTGGTACCTTCTAGAGTTTCCTAGTACAGTGGAATCCAGATCTGTCATGTTCAGCGTCAAACAGAGTACGATCTGGGCACGAGATTGCAACTTCGTTCCCAGGATCTTCTCTCGATTTGACGACGTCAGAGGGGGCTTCAGAGTACAGAGTTACTGATGTACAAAGCTAACTTTTTCAGTTGTGGTTCAAATGACGTCAAGTAAGGTAGCACTGAAGTCATTCTCTCTCGCAAGGTCCCGCAAGCTCGAGAAGAGTTTATTCACGTACGTCTCTTATACAAACAGCCGGCCGATCACATCAATTAATAACAAATTGACGAGAGTATTTCATGCGTCTGTCCTGTTATTGATCATGAATTTCGTCATAGCATTGTCAAAATGGCTGTGGATCCACGAGGCGATAGCTGAGTGGATCCGCAGACTACTTTAACACACGTGTTGACAATGAGCGCGCGAGAATTTCCGCAGTTATCGTAAATCTTGTTTCCGAATACGCAGACAGACACATACCGAGAGGTAACAATGCCATTCTTAAATCTAAATTTTCTGCTGGTTAATTGAGATATAATCTATAGACTTGAAAATGCTAGTTGCAATTAAATATAGTTTTGTTTATAAATGCCGATGGCTTAAGTAGAAATGATTTTGTTTACAATTGGCCAAAATCGTGATAGCGATCGAGATGATATTAAGCTGTAACCTTTGAATATGAAATATGCAAACAATGAATCACAAAGTTCATTGCATTCTGACGATCAGAAAACAAAAGCCCCCCAAGGAGTCTAGCCAGTGTTCTTATCAGAACACGCGAGAGCCGCAAACGTCTACGTTCCTTCGTTCTTTTAATTCCAAGACACTCAATATCCGGAAAGTCAACTGAACAGAAGAAAGCCAATAACATGCTGAAATCCATTAAAAAGACTCCGAAATCAACTACGTGGTGTAGGCACTCACGAAATGGTCCGGGTAGTTATACTCAAATTTAAACTACAGTTTATAGAGAGGTACCCTAACATAAAAATAAAAGCTAACCGCAAGCAAACTGCAGTGAAACTAAGCAAGCAAAATTGGTACAAACGTAATGATCCTGGTATTTACCAAATATGGTAAGTAGTGCCTACAACAAAATCCCTTATTCCTTGCTTCGTGTTGCACGCCCAAAACGTGATCCCTAGCATGTCAAGGGCTTTCTTTCCCTGAGCATTTAACCTCGGAGGCTTGAATATTGATTTTGTTTCGTGCGACTGCTTAGAGTTATAGATTGTTTTCGAGAAGGGTTTTCAGCAGATTCAATCAATTTATCAAGTACTCAGTATAAACACCATTGAGATTTCTTACTGTGGTTTACAAACCCAGCTTTAAAAAAGCAGCTGAGGGGAATTATTTTTGCAGCTTTGAAAACAAGGCGTATTCCATTTAACCTTGCAGTAAACACTAACTGTCGGTTGCATTCAGTGAGCGAAGTGTATATCTGCTTCTACACAAATATTCAGGCATTTTGACTGAAAAGACTGCAATTACAGAAAAGCTAATACTGTAATGTTCCTCTATATAACATATTTAGTTTAAATGGAACGGAGTTCGTTTTAAAAGTTCTCGAGAGCTTCTCTGCGCTACGGTTTTCCTAATGCATTTTAGTTATGCGCTTTTTTGACCCTTAAGGTATACACTTAAACTCGTGCTGACATCGGGTAAACAAAACCTATCAACAATTTTCCAATTTTTCGTCTCTGTTTTTGTTAGCAATGTCCAAAAAGCTACAAATAAGTATCGCGGAACCGTAAAAATGTTTTGCCAAGCGATTTTGACGGGACTTTGTCGTAAAGTTGTTCCGCTGAAAGATATGCAGCTCAGCAAATTGAGAAAATTCGCAGCCAGACTGCATAGTTAATTTCATCAAGATGTCATTTCCGTTTGTTTATCTTCTCGAAAGAAGTTAAGAGAAAAACAAAGAAACTTTTCCAATATGACAGCGAAAAATGGCCGTTTGATCAACATGAAAGCTTGAGGAATGAATTCATGTGAACAGAACACACTGTCAAGTACAATTCGTGCGAAATATTACACATTCTCTGAAAAAAACCGATCAAACATGAAACTCTTCTTTGTTTTTAACACACAGTCGACAATGAAAATGTTCTTTACATTGGACAAAGCCCTTCGATTACAAACTGAGTTATCGTCGAGATTAATAATAAGAATCATTTGCTGTAACAAGCTGTTCCATTGCAACCACATAAGACACCCTAGGAGCGTTAACGAGAGATGGGAAATTGTCTAGCTTGCAAATGAAGTCAGTAATTGACAACATAAATAGACATGTCGTTAACTCCGGCGGTGATTTTAAAGATGCATCTTCGATATTTCACATCACACCACGAAATAAGATTAAGTAAAACTATTTAGCAGGTTATTTACCTGTGAATGTCAGAGCTGTGCGGCGATCGCCAAAATATATCGAAGAACTTGACACCGCGTGCTGAACTAGGCATGCAGTCTGTTGAAATGACCATGAGTACAATGTACACGTTCGTTTCCACAATCGAAACCAATTAAACGCACCAGGAATCACGCAAGCGATTGATTGGTCGAAGCTCCGCTAATTGACGGGAAATTAATTAATTAATTAGTGGGCGGTCTGCGTAAAGAGAAAGAAAATCACGCAATCACGCCATGGTTGTATAACAATTGCTCTATTTGATTTACAGCAAAAAGAGTTAACATTATGATCCAACGCATACACTTTGCATAAAAAAGACCTCTGTTGATTCATTGGGGTTTTGACAACAAATTTCTGAAGGTTCTATAACGACGTTTCTAATTCTAGACACAAAAAAGAAACGTTCTCCGTGTTGTAACCTACTTGAAGAGGGTCACGCGAACCATCTAATGATCAATGAAACTGATGATAAATCATTTAGCAAATTGATTCCTTTCCCAGTTTGCGAGTGTCTTTTTTTCCATTTTACCTGGCTAAGGCGCCAGTGTCGTTAAACCGAATGAAGAATGTTACCATTCAGGTTTACAAGAGTTCCTTGAATTGTGTCTGGACTCCTGATAGGAGTTTCTTTTAAGACAGAAAAATTCTTTTTTCCTCTCTCCTATCGCCGTAAAAAATAAGAACGCCTGATCGCAGGTCAAGTTTTTTTGGAGAAATAAGAAAAATGGCATTGGAAGGTCAGCGGTCTATTTCTGGGCCTAAGATTTGGAGTAATTAATTTTTTCAGGGAAAAGGCCCTGGGAGCGCCTTTTTTGACTTCATAGTAAATGGTTTGAACCCAGGATTAACAGTAGTTCGTATTGTGTGATCGTCCGGGTGAGTGTAACACTGAAAAGAACTGTTGTTGGCGACTGACGTTTCGACAACCTGAGCAGAAGCCATCTTCAGAGTCAAGTGAATGGTGTTTGTCAGTCGATGATGTTGTAAGTCTGGTCCGTTGAAAACGATTGGTCAATTAAGCCCTGATGGTATTGGCAGAAAGACTCGTGTAAAGTTTGTCATCAGTTATTGGTCGGTTTCGATCCGTCTCTTGTTTGTCAAATTGGTCGGTTAGGTCCGTCTATTGTCAGTCAAAATTAAGTCGGTCTGTTAGAAGTAGTGGGACTCCCACGATCCCAGTGTTGTGCTAAGAGAAGTTTCCTGGTAGGATATTTTTGGGTTAGACAGAGATTTGTAGCGACTGTTCTGTAGATAAGTGAAAGGACCACTTTCTATTGAAAGTATACAAGGCATACCCTTTCTGTCAAAAATATTATTATCATTATACATAAAAGAGATCAGAGGGTTAAAATTTATATAAGGGTTTTGCAATGTGATCTAATGCAAAACTTTTTTTGAGTTCTTCACTCTCCCCTTGTGTGTACACCCATGTTCTCACCCTCCTCCCTCCTAAGGCCTAACCTTTCATAAAAGGTTAATAAAGTTCTTCAGACATCAGCCACTTCGCCCAGATCTAGATGGAAACATATTTTTTGGAATTACGCTTTCCGGATCTGAAGAATAGATCCCTACACGTCCACATTTTCCACCGGCCAACAGTTAAGACGTAACCCAGTAGAGTTGATGTAGAATTTCCCCAGGAGTTTGCATTGGATCGAGAAGAAAGCTATCTGTATTGGAGACGACAGTATTATTGTTGATGTTCTCGCTAACCCTGACCCTCCCCTCACCCCCGACTCGAAATGTACTTGACAATCCCATCATGCTTTAGTTTCAGTTCTTTCTTTCCAAGATGGCGGCTTTCTCGTTCTTCTCATTCTACTCCAGTTTGTTTGCAATTTCTATGGTTATCTTTATTCAGTTCAACACCAAACAACGAGAACCATATATGGATGAGATTTTTCACGTCCCTCAAGTTCAGAAGTACTGCGATTATACGTTTGACGAGTGGGATCCGAAGATAACCACGCTACCAGGCTTGTATTTCATCTCCTTCGCATGTCTCCGCGCCCTGGCCTTTGCCCTCGGTCATGAATTGGATGTAGTGTGCACGACATTTTTCCTTCGGATGATCAATGTTTTGTTCTTCATGGGTAATGTGTTGCTTCTAAGACAGATACTCGTTAAACTGCACTGTGATAAGAAGCAAGGTCATAGTCAACTTCGCAAGGTCAGTGGATCGTTTACAGTTGAGATATTAATGCCATCCACTTGTTATGAGATATATGGAATGAAAGAGATCAGTTATAAATGCACATCACTGGTTTTCATCAAGGAGATGGAGGGTACCTGTACTGATGGACCCTTATGCACAGACATCACGCATTTAATCTTTCAAATTTATAGAGTAGAAGGGGATTAAACCATTTGTTTCTGCTAATTTTGACAATTTTCACCCGGGGGTGGGGATTTGATAATTTTTTTTTGGAAATGTCAAAATCCCCACCCTATGCCTGACCCCCCCCCCCCCCCCCTCGGGCTTGACACTGACAGGTGCATTAAGCTGGACGAAGTTTTAAGATGGAGATTGATTGATTCCACTTGTTTTTAAACGAACTGTTCTGCAAAATATTCACTCTCCCATGGAGGGCTGTGTGGTTTGAACACATGGTACTCCTCCCATTGCTTTGGAAATGCCAGTTTTGGTGGCTTTTGAGACCCCTCCCCACTGGAATCTTCAGTAACCTGCCTTTGAGTGGGTATGGTTATTTTCTGCAATTACACTCTCCCAAACAAGGGTAGCACAGTTGTATTATTTCATGTTACTGACAGTTGTCAAATCCTGGTGGGAGAGGAGGGGGGTACTTCCTTATATGGGCTATATAGGTATGTGAGGCCCCAAAGGGTATGTTTTTTCAGCCATTTTGGTCATAAATAGGGTATGGTTTTTGTATTCTAGCCTTGATATAGGTATGTTTTTAAGATGAAGCCAGTTTTTCATCATTATCAAAAAGAAAATTAACAAAAGCCCTTCACAAAATTATGTGTACCATAATTTAACACTGGGCTGAACTAGGGAACTAATTACATGTATAACGCATCTGAAACTGGGTTTTGATTTAAGGATCAGGTCATAAATAGGGTTCTGAATTTATGGTCAGGTCACTCCCAGTAGAGTTGATGTCCTCCTGGGTGTATAATTAGTTGTGGCAAATTAAATACTGGGTGATAAGTTACCCTGCAATGGACTAGCATCCCATCCAGGGGGGAGTAGAAATCTAGTTGCTTCATGCTACATTGAAACCAGAGATAGGAGCTTGCCCGAGGTGTCACTTGGCTTGTATGCAGACTTAACTTCCTTAACCCTCAAGTTAAAAAAAACTAATACAGGATTTAAGTTTGCATGAAACGCTTATTTGCAATGATTGTATACATTTTTCTATTTTATAGGGAGAAAAACCAACAGAGGATGAGAGCCTAACCACAAAATGCTCTGTAACTGCTCTGGTCTTGGCAATATTCCCAGTACTCTACTTCTTTACATTTCTCTATTACACTGATTCAAGCTCTGTATTCTTTGTTCTGCTCCAGTATTACCTAAGCCTGTGTGGAAACCAGTTTACTGCAGCTTTGATTGGTGCAGTGTCAATTGTCATACGTCAGACTAATGTTATATGGGTGGTCTTCACTGCTGGGGTAACTGCATTAAGAACTTTACAACCAATTGTCAAGAAAACAGACTTGTCAAGCTTCGTCACAGAATTTAAGGAGTATGCCATAGCTTTTTTAAAGAACTTTTTCATGGTATTTAAATGCCTGTGGGCCTATGGTTTGGTTGTTGTAGGCTTTGTTGTATTTGTGGTTATGAATGGTGGGATTGTAGTTGGCGACAAAACTCAACATCAAGCGTGTATGAATTTCCCACAACTGTGTTATCTGCTGGTTTTTACACTAGCGTTTAGTAGTTCACTTCTAGTCTTTCCTGAAGACATTGTAAGTTATCTCAAAATTGTCAAAAACACCATCAAAAAACCACTGTATATCCTAGCATTACTATTAGTAGCAATTATAATGGTTTTAGTTATTTATAAATTTACTTATGTACATGAATATTTGCTTGCCGATAATCGCCACTACCCATTTTACATTTGGCGTAAAGTTTATGCTAGACATTGGTTGGTTAAGTATGCTATGGTACCACTGTATATATTTGCAGCACTCTGTATCCACAGCCAGTTATCTGTAAAACAACCTAGACTGTGGATAGTGATGTTTTATATATGTGTTTCCATAGTTATTGTTCCACAAAAGCTTATAGAATTCCGCTACTTTATCATCCCATATATCTTGTATCGTCTTCATATTCCACTTACATCATACACAAGGCTTGTATTGGAATGTGTATTATATACTGCAGTGAATGCAGTGACCTTCTACTTGTTCTTAAAGAAACCATTCCATTGGGCTCATAGCCCTAAAGAAGTTCAAAGGTTTATGTGGTAAAATTATCTAAAAATTGTTAATATTAATCTATGTATATGATAAAGGAATCAGTGCAACTCAGGTTTAATAGTGAACTAGCTTAGTTGTGAGGTTAACCAAAATAAGGTTGAGTAGCCCTTTGATACATGTTTTAATACAGCAAAGCATTTGATAAGAGCATATTCCTGCATTGAAATTTACTGTCAGTGTCTGTTGTATTTGAGTGCATCTGGAGTAAATTTAGCAGTTTGACTGGCTGTATGAATTGCCAGCCTGGTTTGAGTGCATCCTTGGTGTAAAAACCTGCGACACTCACCAGTGAGGGAAAACAAAGAAGCGAAAATAATAAACCCTACCCCTAACAAAAGCTACAAAACTAAGAAAAACTGCACAGATTTTTACAGCGAGGTAAATCCCTGGTTTGGCTATGTAGAGGAAAGTTTTCTTTACAAACAAATTCAGTTTGAAAAGTTTTATCCACCTATGAAAATCAGATGCCCTACAGCTAAAAAAATTTAATGAAAGCCCTGATTATACTGGTAGTTGAGAATTTGGTTGTTTTTAAGTAGTCTAGTCTGTCAACCAATTGCAATTGATAAATTACTGGCTTATCACAGTTTGTTTACCATGTCTCGGACCTGTTCATTTGAATACTTTACTCTCATAGTGACTATCCTGAGGTAACCCTGCAATGGACTAGCATCCCATCCAGGGGGAAGTAGAAATACTACTGGCTGCTTCACACTACAGAAACAGGGATAAGCTCTGGCCTGATGGGTCAGTTGGCTTGTATGCAGACTTTACCTTTTTTCCAGCATGTATCATGAATATTCATTACTTTTCCTAACATTTGTGGCCCCTAACATGCAGATGAAAGCTAGATCAAAATGCTTCACAATGGTTATACCTATTCCATCCCAGCCTATCCTGATTTATTTTACTTGAGAAAACAGTCCTAAGAAAGCATGTGCGCTGACTGGTTAAAAATCGTGTTTGTATAACTTGATGGAGACAGGGAGCTAATGCCCACTGTTGACATAGTGATGGCATGAGCAAAGAGAATTTACATTTTGATTGTCAAAGTTAGCAATATGTTTTCCTTTTTCTCATTGCGGTGTTTTCTAAAAGAAATAGAAAACATGTACTCCATGTTTCTATTGAGTTGTAGAAACACACGTGGAAGTTTGGGAGAACTCGAAAAAGCTGTGGAAACACTCGCCTGCGGGTAGTGTTCCCACAGCATTTCTTGTTCTCCCAAACTTCCACTCGTGTTTCTATAACTCAGTAGAAACACGGTATGTGCTTTTTCTTCAATAAAGGCAAGAAATATTTATGGTGCTAGTATGATTAACATCTTTCCTGTTTGAGCAACCATCAGGCAAAATTGTGCTCAGATCCACCAGAGGCATGTAGGTCTTGCAGACAGTTGCATTGAATTAACAAATTGATGTCAGTTTTTCATGCGTCTGTCCTGTTATTGATCATGAATTTCATCATAACATTGTCAAAGTAGCTGATCCACAGACTACTTAGACAATGTTATGACAAAATTCATTGTCTATAACAGGACAGATGCATGAAAAACTGACGCCAATTTGTTTTTACGCTAAAAAACTGTCAAATTGTCCGCTGTCCCTTGTTGCCACATCGCATAAATTATAATAATTTTCTTGCGTCTGTCTGCTTATTGATGATAAAAGTTAGCCAATGAGTATGCAAGAATTTGTGCTGTTATCGTAAAATACATGTTTGAGTCAGGGTGCAAACTACTGCATATGATGCACTAGTCTAAAAGTTATTTGCCCTAGCCCCAAGATCACTAGATAAGACTTTGTGTCTTCCACCTTTATTTCTCCCAGAATGAGAGAGGAGTGTCAATGTGAGTATGAAAAGCATTGGGCGAGTGCAAATCATCGATCACTTGCCTGTTTGGCATGTATCATTTCTGGGAAATTATTTATTAAACTTAAAATATTGATAACACTCCTTTCTATTTTCCAATTTGGCAAGAATATCTCTACAAGAAAACTAATGGTGCCTTTTTGTCACATTGTCTTTTAAGATGCCAGTTACACATGAAGTAATGCAACTGATACTGCTGGTCTCTATTTAACTCAGCAGTAATAAGCACATGAGGAATAAAGATTTGCTTGCTAAGAAATGGATCTCACAGAGATACATCTTGAAACAGAAACTAAAATTAAAGTGCCTTGGCTGCAGACATCTTTAGTTTTAAGGTCTTTTAATATAATTTTTCATTATAAGCCGGGCTTTGGTGATCATAACACACCAAAAAAATGAATGGCTTGTGACTCATTGCAGATTTTTTTTTGCTGGAAGGGGAGGCATTTTTCTGGGCAAGTGAAAATTACACTAGGCGAGTGGACTATGGCCAGAGTCTGCACTTGCCAGAAGGGTGAGTGCTGTCAAAATTTAGTTTCCAACACTACACAGTTGTGACATTTTAGATTTGCATGTCTTTTAGAGAAATATTTTATAAAAGCAATCATAACAGTACTTTTCCATGTTTGACAGCCTCATCTTAACATGTGGGGGATGAGAGAAATTCTTGAAAGTTATGCAAACCCTTGACTGCATCTCGGGGTTGCATAGCTGTCTCATATTTTCTCCAAACTCCCCTTGTGTTTAGATGTGGCTATGTAAACATGGAAAACTTTCTCTAGATATTGTTTAAGTGTTACACTTCAAACAATTAATGCTATTTACTACCTAACAGTAATTACATGTAAATTTTAATTTTTGTGCTATTGTTTTTGAATGTCAATGTTAAGCGATAACAACTACATGTAAGAAAATCAGGGCTCAAAAAAGTGTGGCTTACAAAATTTTTCTTGCCCTGGGCAAATATTAAAGTGGTACTCTGATCAAATTTTTACTTCTTAAATTTTTAGGTTATCACATAGAATTCCCTGAAAGAATGAAAATGCTGTTAACCATTTGTAAATACCTGCCGGAGATATTTAAGTTTAAAAATTGTGTAAAATATGCAAATGAGATGACTGATGATGTCACACACTCGACCCAATATCATATCAAGTGTATAAATAGAGCTATCTTGGCCAATTTGCAGCACAGAGCATTGAAACTTGGCTGGCTAATAGTTCTACAGGAAACACACCTACAGCTATAAGAAATTCCATTTCCATGGCAACTCAATCTTTTCAAGTCTCCACCCACTTGATTTCAATATGTCAGTGATTTTCAGCTTGAAAAACATTAAACAAGGCCACAAACTTAATTATTTAAGCTAAAATATTTATATGCTTGCTGGAACATGCATATGAGGCACCATTTGCAAATATGAAAATGAAACGCCAAAGGTGGCCACAAATGCTTTTAATATTGAGGAGGTTTGGAACCCAGTATATTACCATGGTAACAAAATTGTGAAGCTCAATGTGGAGCACATTTAGTAGAATCTTGCTGCAAAGGATCAAACAATTCTGATACAAATTGGCTGAGATACCTTTTTCATCATATCTGATCAAAATTTGGTTGAGTATATGACATCATCACTTAGCTAATTTGCATATTTTAAAAACTTGAATATCTCTGGAACAAAAAGAGATATTTGAAAAAAGGAAACAGCATTTTTCTTCTCATACAGACTACTTGTTTATGTTTTAAAATGGCTTCGATAGAAAAGATGTGATTTTCGCCATAGTATTAAGTTTACCTAGTTTTATTTAGTTGAAATATAACTTGCCTGGGCCCTAATGCCCAGTGGGTAAGTGAGAATTAAAAGTTACTTGCCAGGAAACCATACATATTTGTAGATGTACTTGACGCAGACAACTGGACGGCACTATTTTTAAGCTCTAGAAATGTGAGGTAATCCCAAAACTATTTCAATCTGTAGAGTAGATTCTTACAAGACTTCTTCTTGAGACCTTAAAAATTACCCACATAGCACAATACAACACTTTCATATATAGTATAATATTTTTTTTTACAAATTATCAATGAAATAACAAACTTAGGCTTTTCTTCCTTGTATTATTGCGATAAATTTCCGAATTTATTCTTTCAACAACAGCCTCTCCACCAGCTATTCAATGTACGTCATCAGATGTCTATTAGATTCCCCTACAAGGATATCAACAACATAAAAATGTTAGCAAAAAAAGAAACAAAATACAAGGTTACAGGAGCTATATCTAAAAAAAAATAGATGAAGTGAACCTGAAGTGGGGAAAGCCATTGCAAGTGAGTCACAATTGGTTTAGAGTTTGATTAAATGACAAAGCAACATATTAGGTTTTTTAGGCAACACAATCAAATCAAACTTTCTTTTCTAACTGAAAATGTGCTCTATGTAGCTCCCAGTCTGTTTCAGTCCTGTTCATTTCTATAGTGTGGGACCTAGGAATATCGCCACACCCCAGTCCCCTCTCTTGCAGGTTATATTACCACACCATTTCTGTCAGGTTATATCAATTTTTGATGATTGATAGATCATGGCACACATTTATTAACGATAATAACATTAGTTACAGTTACAAAAACAAATTTTTGATAAGCCCCTTCTGTGGAAACCTTCTTCTCTGTTGACACGACATCTGAATTTATTTTTTGAACCATAGTTTTCGCCACCTTTTCCTTCTTCGTAGAAAAGAGCCACACAATCAATGATACATTCCCTCTCGTCGTTTCCAGAATTTCCAGGATTTGACCATGGTTTCCACACGGTCTAAAAAAAGCTGAGCTCCGGGTGGCAGAGATCAAGTTACTTGTCAAGTTACGCATTTATTAGCGACATTTTAAACAAAAGCAGCTTCGCATTGGTAAGCTTAAGCACATTGAAGATTAACTCAACAATTTTGGTTGGAATTTATTAAACATTACACACAATGGTACGTGATTGTCAATAATTATCACTGATTAACGAAGTTAACATGCTAAATTTAGGTCTAAGAAAGACCAAACAAGAAACCACAGCACCGCAAATAATTTCATTTCACCGAATACCGCAGCGTGAAAAACACAAACATCGCACACCAAAGGGTTTGAGAACACCACAACACCGTAAATAAATTATTGAGATTTTATTCACCGCATCACCGCAGTAAAAAAACACCAACACCACAAACCCCCAATGTCCCACTCCTTATACACTAGTTTGAACAACCAGTCTTAATGAAGTTAATGTTATTTCAACTGATAATTTCTGACTTACTTCAGCAGGTGCGGGTGACAACTCAATCAGGTTTCTTACAACTGAATCACCAGAGCCATAATTCTCAACTAGCTCAACAGTAACAGTTTGACTGGCAGGAGAAAATGGATCTGTGAATCTTGAGCTTGAGCATGATCGCTCAAGAGCGATATTGGCTTGAGATGTGGATGCTGCAGCAGTCTTTGGTTTGATCTCAGCAGATGGCGATAAATTGAAAGGAAGGGCACCTTTAACCTCACAGTTAACACTTGTTGGTCTAGACCTTTGGGACTGGGATCTAGTTATTCGACTGCCACCCAGTGGGGTAGGGAGAAAAGAACGCCGTTTCTGGCCACTTGCACTCAGTGACTTTCTTTTCAAAACTTTGCTAGGAACTGTAAAAAGATTAAAAGACTACTGTTACACAGGTAAATGGCACCAAAGCTTGACTACAAATCTGTGATCATTCAAATAAAAGCTATTGAGCAAGTCTTTCATGTGCCACTCTTTGTTATGCTGAAACCCTGGTGTGTGACAATTCAAATGAAAGCTATAATAAATTTATTATTATTTAATTGAGCAGTACTTTCATGTGGTACTGTTAATTACATTGTACAAGGTGGTTCTAACTTTAAAGTCTGTAGATGAAACCCTAGTGTGTGACATGAAATGAAAGCTATTGAGCAGTTCTTTCTTGTGGTACTAATTACTATGCTGTGACAAGGTGGTTCTAACTTTAAAGTCTGTGGATGATAGTGTGTGACCATTCAAATGAAAGCTACTGAGTAGCACTTTCATGTGGTAATGTTCGTTGTGCTGTATAGTATTACATAAACAAGGTAGCTTGAATTTCTAAGCTTGGGAATTAACCCTTGTGTGTAACCAATCGCATAATATAATATATTTGTATTTTTTTAAATTATGGCTGTGAAAAGTAAGATGGGGACCATGTACTTTTGTAGTTCAATCGCTTTTACCTGGATTAGGTGGAGTTACAGTATCACTACCAGACACACTGCTCACATTTTCAGGAGTGGTAGGTCTAAACACATTCTTGCCCTTAGCAGGTTCTGTCTTATCTGCAACATTGCTACGTCTGCGCACAGCTGTGGGAACTGTCTTGGTGCTATCCTTTGGCGTGGCACTTCCTCGCCTTCTGGGAGTTAATGGTACTTCAGATTTTTTCACTCTGGTTGGGGTTTGTGCATTTTTAACAGGTTGCCCTGTTGAAACACTGCTTCTTTTCCCAGTCGCAGTACTTGGCCTCACAGGGGTGGTAAATGACTTTGATCGCTGAATATTACTAGGTGTCTGGGGTCTACTGATCCCCTGTTCTGTAGATATGCCACTCAGTCGACGCCCAGGGGTGCTCCTTAATACCTTACTTGACTTAACAGGGTCATTGGGTGTCTGAGGTGCTTTTTTGCTAATTCCAGAAGGTGCAAGTGCCTTAACAGGCTGGGGTCGCCCTTTGGGCTTGGTAAATGTTGGTTTTGATAATACATTAGTCCCATTTACAGGTTTCAAACTGGCCTTTGTGGTTGGCACTTTGCGAGGGCAGACATTTGGAACAGATGGGATGTCAGAGGATGAACCTTTCGTAATGACAAAAGTTTCATTCAGATCATTTGATTGATGTGATAAAGCACTCGAAGTCGAAGATAAAGACGATGAGGAGCTGGTCCGATGTCGACGAGGCTGGACACCAAACCCTGGCGGTCTTATTCCACTTTGAGAAGGAAGCGGTAACTGTAAGGCAGTAATCAAATTGTCAGGTAATTTATTCTCAGAAGTTCAAAACAAAACATCAGAAATGTCTCAAGATGTCACTGCCAAGATTTCCATGATGAGGGTGAATGAATGGACTGTTATTTCACATTCTTGATATGAATGGACCACTTAATGCCTCCAAAGCACCTGTGCCATGTGGTTATTAGTCACTGACAGCTTTTCATTTATGATAACAGACTTTCATTTATGATATAAAATTAAGATATTAAATTACTGTTACAAAGAAGCAAAGAACCAGCAATAATTGGTTTTACCTTTGATGCCTCTGTAAGCGATGATTCAACTTTACTGGAACTTCCAACATTGCTACTTTTGCTGTTAACAATAAACATCAAGTTTGATTGACTAAATAAAAGCACTTTTATATGTAAGTTCACTTCAATAATTGAAGT
>CM042756.1:26488148-26500045 GCA_022496165.2 Catalaphyllia jardinei
GGAATACAATTGGTAAAGATGGCCATAAAAGTCGAAATTCGTTCAAATCTGTTCGATAGACCCAGATCTTCCCGGGCATGATTTAAAATTGTCACGTGATGGGCAGCCTCCATTATAATTGGCCAATTGGAAAATTGTCATATTTGGGTCTTTGGACTTTGGCACAGCAAGAGTTTTTTGGTTGGCAACGAAACTAGACTTGCCACAAGTCCACACCTTGAGTTTCAGGGTAGAATAGCTGTGCGAGCGAACGGAGCTGCGAGGTTTTAGCCTGCGAAGCGGCGTTGTGAAGGTTACGTGACTGGCCACACCGCATTGTTTATATAAAGTTGAATCCAAATTTACAATAGTTTGCAGTTGCAATTCTTGACTAATTTTGATTTATGTGAAGGGCTATAACCATAAACCACCAAGATTATAGAATTTAAATCGGGGTTTGATAGATTTATTTCTTTTGTTTAAATTACATCGTATTTCCATTGGAGAGGTACTGGGACTAGAAAAATAAGAAATAATGACAAAAGAATAAATGTATGCCAGTTGAGAACGACATAAAGGTTTTGGAGGAAAAAACAGAGTTTTCTAGTATGTTTACATCTTGTAACTTAAATGATCATATTTCTTCCAATTTATGACGAAGTCAATCAAGTTACCACTTCAAAAATTGTGAGAAAAAAAAAACATTTTACATATAAATAAACAATTAGAAACCACGTTTTAAAGCAAAGACTACGTCTAGAAAAAATGTCCAAAACATCCCGTATAAACCAGACCCATGTCTTAATTAGGCTTTGGTAGATTGTGCTAGCATAATTTTAAGTATAATTTAGCAAAACGAGCATTATTTTGAGCTTTTATTTCAGTTTAGCACTGCTAGCATAATGCGACGTTTTATGCGTTGAAAACAAAAAAAAACACGTCGTAGTTCTAGAATAATTCAGTTTGTATTTTATTTCTGTATTGTTTTTGGATAATATTGAGGTCTGTGCTAAGGCCCATGGTCAAATATGGTCCGGCAGACTCCAGGTCACCCTGTGGTCAGCATATCTAAGAGCTTCTGAGAGACTGAGACTCTCGTCAGGCCACTACGCATATGGCTCGAGCCTCGGCCCTTCAGGCCTCAGATCAAAGATGGTGTCCTCCTTGAGTACATCCACTTCCAGCCTTTTCAGCACTTTCAGTGCCGCACCGAGGGCTTCAATCTCAAGGTGTGCACATGCGTATTTGAGAAGCTAAAGACTGTAAGACTGGAAGGTTGACTATATGAATGTTAATTTAAGTTAAAATTAATAGAATTACGCTACTGGTGATCTTTATTTTCCTTAAGTAGCATAATTTCGTTGACAGAGAGGATAATTTTCAGAAAGCAACATAATTTTGGCATAATTTCCGAAAAAAAAAACAATACTGCTAAAAGCATACTATATATTTTTTTCGAGCACAATCTACCAAAGCCAAGACTCTTAATGCAGGTGACTGAGTACCCTATTTATGACCGTTGCGGCTGGCAGAGTTGCTCTAAAGATGATTTATGAAGTGCTTTTGTCGATGGTCTTATCAATAACAAGAAGAAGTAAATTCAAGATCAGAGTGCAAAAAAAACTGTACCCAAATTTCTGACGAAAATGGCCAACATCGATACCCTATTTATTGCCAAAACGGCTGAAAACAATACCCTTTAGGCCTGCGCATACTTACATAGCTCATATAAGGGAGTATACCCAGGGGGAGGAGGTGACGAAGTCGCGAGAGATCGACTTGTCTCGCTTGAGGAGTGGCGTGACTTGCAACTGGTGTCGATTACAGTTTTTTTCCCAAGGGATATTCATCGCAACTCTGATTGGACGAAGCGCAGCAAAGCGCAGAAAAAAACAACTGGTATGGTAGAGAAAGCAGAAATCACTGGCACTGGAGAGGGTGGGATGACGAGGGGCTGGTGTTTATAGGCTAACTTCTGTGCGTTAAATTAAAATGTTATTTATTTTCTCTTGTTGTATTTATGGTCATTTGTAATCAATAGAACTATTCTGGGGGCTTGGTATGCACGCCGTCTAAGCGTGGAAAGCGCGAACAGTGTTAATACTCTACCCTGGGTATTGCAGAGGAACGAGATTGAGTGTCCAGCACACTGAGCCAGTATTCATGGTTTGGCGGGAGACTCTGGACTGTACAACAATCAATGCAATCTAAATATTTACTCGCAGCCAATCACAGGTGAGTATATATGGTGCGTGTATTATTGAAAAATAAGATGTAAATTAATTCCCTGAGAACAAACTAATATTTGGACCTATGTTAAACATAATTTGTGAAGGGCTTTTGATACAACCGAGGTTATAAGTGAAAAACAGAAAGAAAGAGAAACTAAATCTATGTATACTGTAAGTACCTCCATCAGCTTAGCCATGTTGTTTTAAAGCACAGACCCGATTGATGTTGTTGGCTGTGGTTCAGTTTACTTTCGTTTGACAGGCACATATGCTCGCGTTTAATTTCCGCTAGCTATCAGTTGCCCGACCTGTCATGATTTTCATGACCATGACAGGCGAAGAAGAAAGGAGAGAAATTTGAAACGGAAACATTTCACCGGCCGAGCTGAGAGAATTCGCATCAAGCAGCCCAAAGGTTTTCAAGCGGGAAGCGTTGATCGATGCACTAATGCAATCAACTTTGAATGGCTATCAGAATAGAAATAAATCCAAATCTAAACGTAGTTGCTAACATTCAGTTTTGCAGTAGTATTTCTTTCAGTTGTATATTGTTTCGTGATTTACAGTGCTACGCCTCTTTTGCCGGATTTGTTTTGGTGTAAGCTTATTTTTGGCAACCTCGTTCCCAGCACAATCAAACGAATGACAACATGTTAAGATGAACCTTACAAGCAAAATTCCTTGATTTTATTGTTGGCTGCAGAGCAGTAAATTTCAAAACGGTTCAGCGATGACACTGGTCAGCGGATTTGATGCAAAGTTAACTGGAGTGGAAGGGTGATCAAGTGAAATAGGCGAATTTCAATACATTAAAATTCAGCCTTAAACAATAGACCTCAGAACGAGGCTCTGGAGAATAACTACAGAGTTTGTGGGGTTTGTTCCCCAGAGCCTCGTTCTGAGGTCTATTGTTTGAGACTGAATTTGGTTTATTCGAACCCATTACAAATGGCATTCAGAAGCAAAGACATTAGGTAGTAAAATTATTTTAATCAGGAAGAGTATATACAATCTGTTTGCAAAGGTAAAAATTTAAACATGGAAAATCTACTATATATAGAATATGTTTCTATTCAATTGCAAAATCAATGTCTATTCTATTCTATTCTATTCTAATTATGATCATTAACAATCTTGTTCTCTGGGCGCTGAAACTACTATAAGAAATTTCTGCTCAGTAGTTTTTTGCCTTTAATTTACGATATTTCTAACACAATATTGAATTTTCATAAGGGGACTTACGAGGGGCAAAACTGTATGACCGCGAGAATACTGGGGACGAGGTCTCAAAATGTTTTCCTATGGGAGGAGTAACAAAGTGGGCACTTGACCTAGCAACATCGTAACGACTGAAACGTCAATAGAGATACTAGTAACAAGCTTGGCTTCCGAAATTGCAAAAAAAACTATGGTGCTCTACGGCTGCTTATTGCCTAGTGCCGTTTCTAGTGAATATATTTTTAACTTATAAAATTAAATACCTTTGATCAAGAGTCTTTCGCATTGACATCGTGCTTTTTCCAATTCCACGACTATGAACAAAATTTTGATCAAATAAATCAAATTCACTGTTTTACTGTGATTTTTCTCATCTTTTCTCAGCAGGGTTACACAAGAATGATCTTCAGTACTGAATACTAAACTGAGTCTTGTCAGAGGAAAAACAAACTATGCAAAACTATGATTATACATGAACTTAACGAAGTTTTGAAATTTGTGGGCGTGCATGCCAATCAAGAGTACGCTATGTCACTTTCTGTACCATCTTGAATGGGTTTCTGATCATCGAGCCTTCGAACGGCATACAGTTATGCACTTTCAAAACGCTAACGATCTACCAATACATTACTGCACCAAAAGTTTGAAAACTGAGTTATGCTAGTAGTTAGAGATTCATTTGTCCAAAGCGGAGTTACTTCCGGGATACTGGACATCATTTTGTGAGCATGTTCTCTCAAACCTCAGCAGGGATTACATCAGGACGAGGCTTGAACGTCGGAGAGCCGCCACCAACAGTAGAGGTAACCGTTACTTTCCTTCCGGGTGACAATGAAGTCGATGGTGTACCAATCTCATACTTGTTTTGCCGTGACGCCGTCTTGGGGTAACCCGTTCGGGTATCAGTCTCCGCCTTTCGCGCTCTGAGACCTTTACCAAGAAGCAGCCCCTTCCATTGATTACGAACTTCTTGGTGCCTTATACAGTGAAAATAAAATATCAAAAACCCTTGAAGCGAGTTGAATATACAAAAAAGATAGTCGAAGACCAGCTGGGCACGTGACACAGCCAGCGCGCCAAATGCCCACGTGAGCCCCAACAGAATCAAAATGGCGGTCGCGGTCCGCACTCTGTGATAAGACGTGGACTTTTTCTCCGCTGAAACCATAGCGCCTGTTCTGTTGAGCGTTCGAACAGCCAGGATGAAAATGACGAAATTGATGAGGATTATCAAGAGAATGGGAGCAAACTGGGCGGCTTGGAAAGGAACACCATAAAGAACACAACTGTCAAGAAATGAAAGAATGAAATTAGCTCTTTTACGATAACTGCAGAAATTCTCGCTCGCTCGTTAGCTAGTTTTTATTGTCAATAAACGTAAGGATCCACTCAGCCATCGCCTCGTAGATTCACAGCTGCTTTGACAATGTTATGACGAATTTCATGATCACTTACAGGACAGACGCATAAAAAACTGACGTCAATTTGTTTAACTGCAAAGAAACAAGAATAACAACTAACACCGAACAACGCCATCGTACCAGATCTTACTCTGTTTGACGCTTTGCCGTGGAAGATCTGAGTTCCACCAACCTCGACAGAGACGAAATAGACTAAATCAATCGCATTTTCTTTTCCGAGGTGCTATTTTGACAAAACGTGCGTTATGAAAAAAACGCAGAGCAGTCAGCACCAATCAACCTCTTCCCCCCAAAAAGAAATTAACGAACCCTTCATCCCCCCCCCCCTTTTCTACCCACATGCAGTAAGTGGACATGGTGGACAGGCTAAGGAGTCAACTCAAAAATATTTCCTACAGCTATATCTATACATATGATTTCTCTAGACAGAAGCACATTCTTAGTAAAGAGGAGTGGACAGCTCTTACTGATTTACGAAATGACGATAGCATCATCATCACTAAACCAGACAAGGGTAATGGAATTGTCATCGTAAACAAGCTTGATTACCTTAATAAAATGAAGCAACTGATCTCTGATGAAACCAAATTTAAAAAACTTACACAAAACCCTACGAAGTCGAGAGAGGACAGTCTGATTACTTATCTCCGTAAACTTAAAAGAGATGGTATTATTGATGATGAAACACTTCACAAAATAATGCCGTCGGGTTCCACGCATGGTGTACTCTATGGTCTACCCAAGGTCCATAAATCTGGTTGCCCATTTCGCCCTATTGTCTCGTCTATTAACACTTATAACTATAACCTTGCGTCCTATCTTGTTCGGGTACTTCAACCTATCTCAACTAACCAGTGTACTGTCAAGGACTCCTTCACCTTTGCAGAATGGGCCAAGTCTTACAACCATAATGGCGAGTATATGTGTTCTTTTGATGTTAGTTCGCTCTTCACCAACGTTCCGCTTGATGAGACTATACAAATCTGTCTGGACAAATTATATGCTTTAGCCAATCCACCAAAGTTACCGCGCTCTGTCTTGAAAGATTTACTTGTTTTTGCCACTAAGAGGAGCCATTTTGTGTTTGACGACCAGTACTACGACCAGATCGATGGAGTGGCAATGGGATCCCCTTTAGGACCGGTTTTGGCCAATATTTTTATGTGCGATTTCGAGGAAAGATGGGTAATGAATAACAGTGCTCGTCCAAGCATCTGGTTTAGATATGTTGACGACACTTTCACCTTATTTCCCAATAAAGACACCGCTGTTCAATTTCTTTCTTATCTCAATACCCGGCACAATAACATTCAATTCACTACTGAATTTGAACAGGACCAAGAGATTCCTTTTCTTGATGTTCTCATCAAACGCCAACCTAACAACTCCTTTTCCACTTCCATCTACCGAAAGAAAACTTTCACTGGCCTCTACACTCAATGGGATTCTTTCACGCCTCGAAAATACAAAGTTAACCTCATCCGCACACTTACTTATCGTTGTCTCCGAATTTGTTCATCGCCTCGTCTGCTACAGTCTGCTTTAGATGACCTCAAGAAGCATTTGTCACGCAATGGGTACCCCCGTGGTATTATTTCATATAACATGAACGATGTAGTCAATAAACACCGAGACAAACCTAAGGATATCATTACAGTGCCAAAAAAAGAAATTTTCGTTGTTTTACCTTATCTAGGAATTCAAAGTAAAATCGTTACTCAACAGCTTAGATCATGTATTTCCAAGTTCTATGGCTGTTTTAATCCTAAGATTATTTTCAGAAACACTCGCCGAATTAAGTCTTTTTTCCCCTATAAAGACAGGCTCAGCCGCTGCCTTAAGTCTAAAGTAGTTTATAGGGCTAGTTGCTGGGATTGTGATGATTGCTACATTGGGAAAACAAAACGTCGTTTACATGACAGGAAAACGGAACATTTCAAGGCGCTGACGAGCAACAGTCATTCATCTGCCATTGCTGATCACATGACCCAAACAGGCCACAAAATTAAATGGGATCACTTTGACATTTTAGTCACTGGACAATCTGATATACACTGTAAAATTAAGGAAACCTTGTTGATTCGCGATTTAAAACCAGCGCTCAATGAAAATGTTGGCAGTGAGAAACTTCTTCTCTACTAGCCATTCATATTTTTTCCCGCAGATTTAACTAGGTCTGTTTATTTTCATTTACTTTTTCATTGTCATTACTTTCCTTATTTGGTATTAGCCTTCGTGTTTAAATTTAATTGTAATTTTGTTAGCCGTTACTTCTGAAGATGTATGTTGGAGCATACGAAACGTTAAGTTCATGAAAGAAAGTTTTTGCAACATGCGTTGTCTCGTTATGTTTATAACCGCAATTTGTGTGTTATTTTTACTCAAGTGGACATTTAAACAAAATACATCCCCAGGGGTATCCCCGTCGCTATCTGGGCTTGAAAGAAGTACTTACACGTCTTCGTTGCCATAGTAACTTGTTGCCGAGGCAATAGTGATGATTACAATGACACCTGGCACACCCCAGGCCACCGCGGACGCCTTCAACATGAATTTCGATTGATAGGTAGCCATAACCTGTACAAAGGACATGTACATGTTATAACCCTCCACTCCCATCCACATCACAGTCGCTAGAGCAAAGTAGTGAAGCAGAACCGCCACAATGCGACAGCCAATGAGATTCTCTGTCCGTGCTGCTCCCGCGATAAATACGATCAGCAGTAACATGAGCGCCACACACAGGCTCATCAGTATTGGCTGTTGGTTAGTCTTACGTAAATTCCTGTGGGAGGGTGGGAAAGGAGAGTGTGAGCTGTTCAAAGATAAAATGTTCTTACAAAATACCTCTTATAAGAAAACCTATACTGGCTATTATTACACTCTGGAGATCAACATGACAGCTACAACGCTGTTTCCAGTGTTCTAAGGAGTCTGTGAAATACAAAGGAAGCAAGTTTCACTGTTATACAGTGGTTATTTGAAAAAATAGAAATGCAGAAAAACTTCCACCACACTTCCACAAACCTGAACAATGCATACGTCATCAATGTAAGGGTAAGTCCGACCAATGAAATCGCACAACCCACGTAAGAGATGATTGACAGTGCCATGGCGTTTTTTTCGTCATGCTTCCTCGGACCAGAGGCAGAGAAGAGGACTGCAAAGTTAGTCATGTGATCACAGTGGCATTTTACCCGGCCTGCTTCATTCTTCGCGAACTTACAGCCTCGATCTGACCAGTTACCCAGGCCCCCTGCAATAACATGTTGAACAAGTATGAGATCAGACAGTGATCATTTCTCACTTAGCTGATCAAACTTCACTCGCATTGCGTCATATGTCACCCAAATTTCGACAAATCGTCTTCTTGTACTCGTCTGTTGCATCTCGTACCCATACCCTGGCGCTTCGGGCTCTGGCCGCTGTATGCCATCATCACCTCCTTAATACGTACAGATTAAACATTTTCCTAAGTTGGCCTAATGTGTTTCTATATGCTTAATATCTACTGAGAAATAGACGATTTAGGTCTACGAAAAGGTTATAAACTTATTAAGGTGGAACGCACTAGTTACTCCCAAGAAAATTAATTTAATTTGGGCGTCTTCCCTTACATCTGTTTCATAAATTAAAGCCGTTTCAATTTTCAAAGACCGTAGAAGGCTTTCATGTTGGTAGACGGGGAACGTGAAGTCGTCAAAGGTTAATGACCAATTTTTGCCTATATGGGTTCTTATCCCGCCAGGTTCTTATACGTGATGTTTTTGCAGTACCCTTCACAAAGAATGGAAATAAGCTCGGTTTACCTGATCGAACAATATCGAGAAAACAAGAAGTATTACCTGGCCGTCGGGAGATACTCTTCGAGTGAAATATTTTTGAACACGAGAAGAGAAATTCCTTATCTTCGAGTGGCCATGTAGTGTTCTGTTTATTATTTAAACACCAATGAGATCGCAAACCATTTTACCTTCCTTGCGAAAAGCGCCATTTATTATGCAACCGCAGCAACGGTGATCTTTTCGCATGTAAAGATATCATCTTTTCGCGCGAAAGCTCACCTGGTATTTCATTGGATTTTAATAATAAAAACAATTTTTTAAAGTTCTTACCCATGGCATTGAAGTCCCAAAATACACACGCATATTCTCCGCTATCCTCATCCAGTTCCAGTGCGGGCTCAAAAACAAGTTCAACAGGTTTACTGAGGTTGTCAAACGCCATATCCTGAACGCTACTAGAAATAACTCGACCCATGACCGAAGTGGACTCCTGTTCACTCTCTTCCTCCTCGGGAATAACAGGTTGGAAAAACTTGTCATTCTGGTAAATCACGAAACCAATCTTCACGGTTTTTCCGGAAGGAGTCTCCTTCTCAAACATGATTTCCGGTAGCGTGATTGACGTTTGAACATCAGCCATCGGAAGTTCGTCACTGACCATGCTATCGGGCGTTAACTTATTTGGGTCAGCGGTAGGTGATTTGACGGCAAGAGACATGCCCGAAAAAGAGCCTGGGTCCACACGGTTCGATTGGATCGCTATACTTGGAGCGACAACGCGCCTGGAAGATTCCTCATCAGACAGTGGAAGATTTGTCGCTACTTTGTCCAACGCTTGAAGAAACCTAAAAGAATTCAAAGTGTTACAACAGGAGGGAAGGCAAGTATTTCCGGTTTTAAAGGTTAGTCTGGTGAAGAAATCCGTTACATAGTTTTTGTCATTCACAACACTCCATTTGACAGTTACATTCTCAATGGTTAGGCCTTTGAACAGAGGCGAGGCTAGAGTTGACTTTGTTATGTTATTGCCATCACAAGGTCGACCCTCACCTCGCTTGCATACGGAGGCTATGTTACGTTTTAAAGAACTGTAAAATTGGTATAGGTAATCATACAGTTTCGAGTTCAATTTTGGAATTAATTTGCACGAGTAAGCTTTTTGAAAAACTTACAAGTGCAAATTAATTTCAAATTGAACGAGAAGAACCGTATGACTACTTATTAATAATACAAATATGAAAAAAATTCGCGCGGAAAAAGTGCCAGAAGAAGTTTTTTGAAGCCATTTTTTTTGGCATTCGAGAACACTTTTTCAGAGTTTCCGTACAAAATTTTTGTCATTCAGATTGCTTTACAAGATATCATTGGCCTACAGAATTTCTCATTGTCTTTCTGCCAGTTACAATCCAGAATTATGATGTGTAATTTGCACTGGTGTTACACTTGAACTGCACTGCTCTTAGCCAGTCAGAATCGAGTAATTTTATTCATATGTATTATTATGTATTTAACACATGATAATTTAAAATGTCTGTAACGTGGCATAGCTTCTAAACAGCGCTGTTACAGACTGTAGTCTGCTATCGTTCTTACTTGGTAGAAGCTCTATCTGATCGCTGACTCTCTTGAAGTTCCTCCTTCTTCATGTTCATAACATTGTCAATTACGTCCACAACATCTTGGGCAGTCTTAAAAAAGAAAAACCCAACAAATCGATTTTTTAATTACTTGTTATCATAAATGCTAATTGGCAGCAACCCATTCATACCTCATTCAATGAATCAGCCAATAAGACAACACTTCCTATGACGTCAGCAATCAGCACCACGTCAGCCTCGTTCATGTCATCAGGCTCTGACGTCAGATTCTTTACATCTTTCGTTACCTTGACAACGTTTTGCTTGTCAATGGGAGTCTAGACATAAAAACATAGAGTTGATTTCTACTGACAGTGTTTAGTTGATTGAGAATTTTTTACACTAAAAAAAATAAAATAAATTTTAAAAGATGATATTGAAAATTGTACACGTCAACAGAGTAGGATTGGCAATGGCCTTTTGTAATGCGGGCTCCTTATGGACGAGAAAACACTTTGATCATTTCCTTTTCATTCACTGTCTGCTTTGTCGACTCCTTGTTACATTTCTTAGGAGGGGAGGGGGAGGGGATAACACTGTGATTGGCTCACATCCTATCCAGCGGGATTAGAAATACTCCTGGTCGCTTTATGCTACAGAAATCCGGGATTAGCGCCGCCTGATGGTTCACTTGGCTTGCAGATTGTAGCGTTAAATTGAAAGCCAGGAACCTTTTCAACGTAACAAAAGCCCTGGAGCAAAAAACTGATTTGCAAAATATATTTGATTGCCAAGGCGCTTCAAAATAAAACCCTTTCACTGTGGTATCTCAACATCAGTTAACTAAGTGGACATGTGACATCACCTACCTTCGCAAGACTGTTAAGTTGATTTGTTCTCTCGGATTTGTACTTGCAGTTGTCTACATCCGGGTTCCCCCACACGCCACCAATCCTAAAGTTGCCGCCACAGGGGCGCGTTGCACCAGCGGCTTGCGGACCATACGAGCATTTTACTGAAGACGACTTCTGACCAATCACAGTTAACGGCCAATCAAATACTCCCATTATGGATTCTTTTCCCGTCGTCTTTGGCAGACAATGAGCTGTGCGATAGTGAAGCAAAGAAAAGAAGAAATTAACTCACAACTACAGAAAAAATGTCCTGAAAAAATTTTGTTCCTTCTTTGATTTTGTTGTAAGCGAGAAAGAGACGGCATACAGGGAAATTTCTGTGAATTCGCTCAAAAAAGCAGAGAGACAATAGTGACGGCGCTGAAAAGAGAGGGGCAAAAATTACATCGGTCACTGAAGTTCGCATCATCGGAGCCTCTGCTCTGGCTTGGACTGCAACCATCATCTTTTTTCGATCAACAAACTTTTGACCACGGGAATAGTAGCAGTTTCAGAAACGCTGATTATCATTCTCCCCATATACTTCAGTCAATGTATACAAGGAAGTCCGTCGCAACGAAAAACAAATTGCTACTAACCAAGTTTCTTTAGAAGCCAAGGAAAAGTTACTCAAAAAAATAAAGGAAGGCTTTTTGCACGAAAACTATTGTACTGCTGTTATTTTACTGTGTTTAAATATCTGTGAAAGTGAAGAGTGATCATCGCAGTAAATTTTCTAATTTAAGCACTCTTCACTTTCATCTACAACCGCAGTACAAATATGAATTATTTC
>CM042756.1:26501463-26513772 GCA_022496165.2 Catalaphyllia jardinei
AAATGAAAACTGTAAAAAGAGAAGACGAGAGTTAAGAAATAATATTTCGTGGGACTATTAATGTAATTAGTATTCACCGGACACACAAAAAGCTTTTCAAACTGCAACTTGAATATCTATTTACCATTAAATTCAATTCCCCTCTTGTGGAAACTATTGTTTGAATTTTATCACTAGAACCATTCTTTATTGACCACATTTAGCCCGACTTAAAAATAGCGGAAAACACATTGTGTAAATCTTAAACTAAGACAGAAAAATGTTGAATGCAAGTCCATAGAACTTAGTATTAAAAAAGTTCCGTATATGACAAAAGCGCAAAACTTGAAAGGCAACATCGAATTTTAAAATACAACGAAAGGCAATTAAACAAGATTACTTCCTATTTGAAAAACAACGACACTTGGCATGGCTAGATGTCAGAAAGAGAACTTCCAGTCTGCACCTTAGTAAATGCACGAACTTTTCAGATATTTAATTGTCAATACTTACAAATCTTATCACAAAAGTCGTAGAAAGAGAAATGCTTCACATATTACTTTTGTAAATACTCAATTATAGTCTGCTAATGAAATGATGCAAGTTCATGAAATTGTGATCTGAATGTAGTTGTTCAAAGACTGGATAACGCCATCCACCGGATAAATTGCCATCCAGTGGATAAAACAAACAATGTTGTCCGCTGGATAGTGAGTTATCCGGTGGAAAAGGTTATCCACTTGGGGCCAGGTGATTAAAGTATTATTTTAAATCAAGGAAAAAGGATAATCTATTAAAACCCATTGAACTGGCAACGTACAAAAGCAAGCGAAATGAACCAACTCAACAACACAAATTGAAGAAGCCTTGACAAGTCAGAATCGAGCAAAGATGAATCACACTAGATTCAACGCCACCTTATCTAGTTGTAGTTTTTCCTTTAGTCCTATAAATCCGGCAAACATTTCTCCTGATCTTCGCGCTGCATTCATCGCTAGAATCGTCGTCAACGCTTTCACCTGCCCTCTCATCATTGTGCTCAACATCCTTGTAATGGTTGCAGTGAAAACCAAACGACCGCTTCGCACCAAATCAAACATAGCACTCGCCTGTTTATCCACAACTGACCTCATAGTTGGACTAATTGTTCAACCTTTACATGTTACGAAGGCAAGTTTGCTTCTCAAAGGTGAACAAAAAATGTTTTGTACTTTAGCACGCCTAACAAACAAAGTTACATTTAAATGTTCATCGGCTTCATTTTATCATTTGATTTTGATGAACGCCGAACGTTACATCGCGATAAAACACCCGTTCGCATACGAGACCTGGGTCACTGAAATTCGCATCATCATAGCCTCTTGTCTGGCGTGGGCTGTAGCCATCATCCTCGGCAGCAAAAAGCTTTTGACGATTGCAGTTCTAATAATAATTCAAATGCTGCTTGCCGTCGTTTCTGTTTACTTTAATGTTTCAGTTTATAAGGAGGTTCGTCGCCAACAGAAACACATTGCTGCTAACCAAGTTTCTTTAGAAGCCAAGAAAAAGTTGCTCAGGAATAAGAAAGCTTTTTACACAACACTCGTTGTACTACAAGTTATTTTACTGTGTTATATTCCGACGCGTATCTATATTGTTGTTCTTGTTTTATCTAAGGAAAAAATTCCCGAAAACGTAACACACATTGCTATTTATCTTTTAACTTTATTGCCAGTATTAAATTCGTTGTTTAATCCTTTGATATACGCTGTGAGAATAAGACACTTTCGCGTGGCTTTCATTCAGTTATTGTCGAGAAAAACTATCGCACAAGCCCAAGAACTTGAAAGGAATATCTTTGGATCAAGACAGATTGGAGTCAGCGCAAATGCCGAGCATAGACAGAGTGTACCTCGCCGAGAAGATGCGTGGCAAGAAAATGATTAAATGAACAACGAACATAAAAATAAACAGGGAACACAGTCGCGAAACAAATATGAAGAAACATTTATGAAGGAACATTTATAACTATTTAATAACGCAGCTATTTTCTCTAAAATCTCTCTCCACCAAGGTGTATAAATGGGTACCAGAGAACTTAATGCTGAGGGTAACCCTGCGCTGAACTAGCATCCCATCCAGGGGAGAGTAGAAATACTCCTAATCGCTTCATGCTACAGAAACCGGGATAAGCTCCAGCCTGATGAGCCACTTGGCTCGTATGCAGACATTAACATTACCTGTCAGTTTTGGAGAGAGAGAGATCAATAAATGTACAAAATATTTGGGTGAAAAGAACGAACAAGTCTTCTTTGAATGATTAAATCGTAATTGTTTTTATTTTGACGTAGTCTGACCTTTTCTAAAAAATTCTGGCCGGACAACAACAGCAGCAGTAGCAATTATCCAAAAATAAGTTTTAAGATCAAAATATAACTTCCCACCTGATGAGGATCATGTTTGCTTGTTTTCTTTATATAACTTTGATTTTTCGCTATATTGTACACCATTAGACGATACTAACTATTATAAAATCAAATTGGTTGTAAAAATCTCGTTATGAGAGAAAGCACGCGCGATAGTTAAGCAAAAGAGCACTTTTTCCGTGTTCACATAAACACGAGGAGCGTTGGGAGAATTCGAGACAGTTACGTCTCGGGTTTGCATAACTTTCGAGAATTCTCCCAACCCTCCGAGTGTTAAGATGAGGCTATGTGAACACAGAAAAACTGCTCTATTGCTTTTACAAAATAATTCTTGAAACTACGCGAAAATCTGAAACGTCACAACCGTGTTTACATACTCTAATCTAAACACACCTATCGACCAATGAGAGCGCGCGCAGTGGCTCAGTTATTTTATAACATACAATACAAGTTTACTAGTAAAGCCCCGGTCATACGATAGCATCAATCGCAACGAAACATATCGCAACATTGTTGGTCACAGCATTGTTGCGTGCGTTTGGCCACCCCATTGAGACGTGTTGCAACATGTTGCAACATATTGGGTGTCGCTGGCCCAAATTTGAAAATGGTCAATTTTTTCGTGCAACGTTTGCAGATGTTGCATGATGCTGTGGTCGTTTGGCCTGCTTCGCGCAACAATGTTGCACCTGGGCATGCGCACTAGTTCGATTTTCAATACCCAGTATGTCGCAACAGGCTGGCGTTGAAATTTTGCGATCGTTTGGCCGGAGCCTGCAAATGCTGGGCCAGCAATGCTGGGATGTGTTGTGCTGAAATGTTGCTACCGTTTGGCCCGCGTTTAAGAAATCACGACGGCGACGCCGAGGCGAACGCCGATTAAAAATGAATATAGATGTTTTTCTCCATAAATAATAAAGTGCAACGTTGGAGAAGTCAGGGTAAGATTAAGATGGGTGACCTTAAGTTGGCGGGTTGAGGTCGGTGGATCTTTTCATCTTTTAGATTTTTTCATGCAACGTTTGCAGATGTTGCATGATGCTGTGGTCGTTTGGCCTGCTTCGTGCAACAATGTTGCACCTGGGCATGCGCACTAGTTCGATTTTCAATACCCAGTATGTCGCAACAGGCTGGCGTTGAAATTTTGCGATCGTTTGGCCGGAGCCTGCAAATGCTGGGCCAGCAATGCTGGGATGTGTTGTGCTGAAATGTTGCTACCGTTTGGCCCGCGTTTAAGAAATCACGACGGCGACGCCGAGGCGAACGCCGATTAAAAATGAATATAGATGTTTTTCTCCATAAATAATAAAGTGCAACGTTGGAGAAGTCAGGGTAAGATTAAGATGGGTGACCTTAAGTTGGCGGGTTGAGGTCGGTGGATCTCCGAGCTACTAAATTAAATACATTTATAAAGGAAAATTAAAATGTTTAAGAAATAAAAATTAATGTAATTTGACAAAAAAGTGAGATGATATAGAAATTTAAAATAATTCGATGTAGAAAAACACTTCTCGAGCATGAAACCTACGTACAAGATTTTTGGCGAAGATTCACGCAAAAGCACGAGCAAATATCACAGATTTTGAATATGCCCGTACCACCTTCATACACCCGAGTGCTACATAGAGGTTGCAGTGTGCACGATATTTCAATGACTTCAACTTTTCTTTTCGCTAGAAACGGTTTCTGTTTCATTCGCAAACTCGGGAAACTTACTTGCACTCCTAACAGTCACGCTCTTGCGTGACACCTGGAAAGGCTTGAGTGCGTTACCCATGGCGCTTTCATCAGCCAGTAGCTTCTTGAGCCTGCTGTAGTATGACGTGAAGTCTTCATTCTTAGCTGAGCTGTAAATTACCAAGTCCACACCTACCTTACCGGACGAGTCCCTGTGGGTGAAAACAAATAAGATGAACGCCTCTTTGAAAGTTAAAGCCGACGCCCATTGAAAATTATTGAGTCTGATCAAAACAAAATGATCTGATCTCAAATGGTTATTCATCATTTTCGAATCGAGAAGAGGCCTGGAGCAAGTCTAATTGTGTAGAAGCTTGTCCCGGGGACCGTTACTGGGAAAAAACCCAAACACGAGAAGAAATATCGTCCCCAGTAACGATCCCACTTGCCACTGCGAGATGAGACGCCCCAGATTTCTTCGCGTTCTTTATGTGGCGAATACATCAGAAGTAATATTGAAACAAAAAAACACGCGAATGACATGACTAAATAAAATATTCGTACCTAAATTGAACAACTTTGACTTCATAACTCGGCGAAGCAGGGTTTCCACTATCGAGATAGTTTTGCAGCTAGAATAAAGAATAATAAATGTGCATTAGATTCCTCATTGCGTTTCTGCCGTTTGCACGTGAAAGAAAGCAATTTCGCGTGCGATATTAAGATGTGCACCTTGTCATAAATTAATTAACTTAATGTCTGGAGGATAAGTCAACGGAATCAACAGCAAGCGTGGTCTTGTCAATTATAGTAAAAGGTGCGGCGCTTCGCTCTATCGAGAGGTTCGTTATATCGAAAAGTTTGTTATCTGTGAGGTATTGGGGTTCGTTAGACGAGGCTTTGCCATATAGCGAAAATCAATTTACTGACGTTCACTGCATAAACGACCATTTTATCGGGATAATAACATCAAGGTTTGCTCTATCAAGTTTGTAATGGAGTTATATATACAATTTAGAAATGCCCAGATTTCTGTAATTCCGTGGTTAGTTATTTTGTGTTACTGTTTTACTAAGAAAATCACAAAAAGACTTACCTTTCTCACGGCTGCGATCTGCAAGTCTGAGTAACCTGAGCTATTCGGATCCAACAAGTCGTTTTTGAATTTTTCATTCACGATTCGAAATGACACTCTCGACGTGAAGACATCTGAAATAGGAAAAAACAAAAAGTCAAACAGGCGACTGTGATCTTCATTTTTAATTGGACGCCTCCCTTCCCTGATGATCTTCAGTAAGGCCTTACAAATACGATAAAATAACCTGTAATGTACCAACATTACAGGACACTGCGTATATTTCTTTACCTGTTTAGAGGAAGTGAAGTCGCAAATCATTTACCCAAACGTGTTGCCAAAATGCTGGTATGCCAGGTTTTTCAACAAAAAAAGTTTGTTAAATCAGAAATAGCTTGCGCTGACTTTAAATAGTTCTGGAAAATTAGCACCAGACCCTTCATAGGCATATATTTTTGTGCTGTCATGGCGGCTATCGCCCTGTAGCTATTAATCTATTACCTGTCCAAATGACATTGCTGGCGCATACAAGGAAATCGTGAGGGGCACTTTGTTGATCCGTACATACGGGCAAATCATTTTAAGCAGTAAAATTTGCTCACGTGATCGCGGCGTAACGTAGCCCGGTTAATCAGTAAACAAACCATTCTAGTCCCTGGAGCCGCCAGTCTCTCGTGGCTGACGGAGGCCTGGGAACGTTGAAATGGTGGTTCTAAAATATTGAAAATCTCAGTACAAGGATCTAGCCAAGCACATCACCTATCTCTAGAGCCACCTTTTTCTCGTGTCTAGGTTCCGGCGGTTAAGAGTGGAAGGCGGGTCTAAGGCAACATGATCTCCTCTTTGAATTAACCATTATCGTTAATTCTCAAGTTCCTTTGAATTTACGATTATAGTTAATTTAGAACACTGTTTCCCAGGCTGTTTCAGAATAGAGCAAATTGAAAAAAAAAATCGTGTTATTTGGACTGGATTTGAACCAGGAAAAACCCGGCGCTTGCAGGATCGGCGACTTACCAATAGGCCACGGAAGAACAAGGCGACGGGAAGAAATTTAACTAAGTATTTAATAGAGTTTTGCATAGAATATCACTGATGAACAATGATTAGGGCTAAGCGCAGATATTAAATGGTTAGCTTTGTGTTATGGTTTGGTGATGGACCTTTTCTATTCACTTTTTGAAATTATGTTTTAGCGAGTAATTATATATGCTTGCTACAGGGCGTAGAATAAGTGTATGAATTATATTTCAAAATCGAGGTTTGTCCAACTAGCAACGTGGTGGTCTAATGGTTAGAGGAGAGGATCAGAAAGCGAAGATTCGTAGATTCGAGTCCTGTCCGGACACTGATGATTGGCCTCTTCAACAAAAATGCTTACTTCCCAGAAGTCCTTTCAGACTGTAAGTGTTCTAAATTAACTATAATCGTAAATTCAAAGGAACTTGAGAATTAACGATAATGGTTAATTCAAAGAGGAGATCATGCTGTCTAAGGACGAGAACAAAAACAAACCTTTTAAAACGAGTAAAGCTGGTTTGGATAAACTCCTTGTTAAAAATGTTAAGAAACTGCAATAATAGTCGCCTTGATCCTCAAGTTGAAATTTGTCAATCTTCAGTTGGCTTCCTTCTCTTCCAACTGGCTTTCCGTTCTTGTACCACGTGATAGTCACTGGCAGTGGACTGGAAGCGTTGCATGTTAATACAGCTGGAGCGTTCTCCTTTAACTCCTGGGAGACTGGGTCCAAGGTAACATTCGGTGGAACTACTCGGAGCAAAATAATAGACGATTAACTAAACGAACAAGCTGACGAACAACCAACCATAAATACAGGAAAAGAGATAGACACAGACAGAAAAACAGAGGACAGAAACAAAGACAAGCCAGACATTTCATGCATGGGCTGGGTGGGTGGGTGGGATCAAATATGGACTGATAATCATCATCATCATCAGCAGCAGCAGCCAGAGGCACCTTAATAAGCTGGCGTTCGATCTCACCCAATAGAAGAATTGTAAACCACCATGAAACAATCAGTGATATGTGCGGTATAGAAATTAATACATACACACAAATACCAGTCGTCACAGGGAGACTGACCGACAGACAGACAGACAAAAACACAAAGATACAGACAGACAAATCAACTCCAAGCTAAGAAGGAAAACCGTTTGGAAATTCGCATCTCACAGACTAAAATGTAAACGAAGTTGAAATCCGTAACAATAGGGAGCTTACGTACGCGCGTTTTTGAGTCGCGGACGGCAACCGGAAATGAGCCATCTTCTACTTTAACTTGCCCTCACACCACCACATTCACATTGCTAAGTATCTTTTCTCCATTGGAGATGAGTGGTATAAAAATCTAGGAGATAATACGGTCCTAACACGCGAAATGCTCACTCTCGGTTGCCGTCCGCGTCTCAAAAACGCGCGTGCTTAAGCTCCCTAATACCAACCATATCACGTGACCAACTATCACTCAAACGGACGAAGCTTGAGATCATTCACACCAAGTAAACTAGTCTAACTAATTCAGTTTTAGGTGTAGGTTTTCCCAATTTGTTTACTATGTTTTCCAACCATCTCGAGAAGACAAATTCCGAACCAAGTTTTTAAGATATCTTAATTGAAAGGGATTTATTTTGTTTAGTTGTGGGGTGCGCACGGTATAAGCAACTAAAATTTAGTCATTTTTAGTTAAACCACTTTTAAAACTTGTTAGTGTGAACGGGGCATTGCAAGTAACCACGTGGCTTACCAATACATCCGGAAAACTGTTGTATCACAGCTTCCATATTGTCAGGGTCAAAAGCGCAATCAACTCTAAACTTCTCACTTGCGTTAACTGCTTCTCTCCATTTATACAGAGGCTTTAGGCACTCCGAACCCGGACAGGACATCTGACCATTGGTCGGCGAGACTCTGGTACAAAATCGTACGGCTTCCTTATAAATCACTCGGATATCTTTACACTCATCGCGTGATATAAATTTGAACGTTGCCGTGTTTTCAGTTTTCCCCCACTGGTCGCTGTCTGTCACGCGAATTTTCACATCAAATTCTTCCCCATCCTTAAACGCAAAGTCTCGCGTTACTTTTATCTGTCCACTCAAACGCTGAATGCAGAAAGAGTTCAGTGGCGCGATTGTGCCAGCGTCTTCGCATACGTCGATAATATCACGCCGTCGTCGTCGCTTTAGGCTGCGGCGTGACTGCTCTCCGCGATGTGTGACACTGTCGATGTAAAATAAGAAAGGCTGAACCAGGGAAGACAGTTGCCCTATAACGGTAACATTCGCGATAACAGTACCAGGTGTGATATTATAGGGTAGGTAAACCTTCAGCTCACGAATTTGCAGAGGGTTTGTGTCTGAAAAAAAAAGAATAAACATAATATTCTATATAAGATTCTTGTCTGTTCCATTGAAAATAAAAGGACAGAGGACTATTAAGTAGTTCCTAGTCTCCTTTCCTATTTTCGTATCAAGAGGCTACCAAACATCAAGATATGACGACCAAATGATAAACCAGTTACTTATGAAGAAACAAAATGACCTGGTGGCTACTGTGACTTACGCGAAAATTCGCTTTGTAACAAAACTGCAGATAATGTACCAAGAAACAGACTCGTATCCAGTCCCTATTTACGTGTTTTTATAGGAAAGAAGTTTGGATACTAGGATACATAAAGGCACGCGAGGTGTTCTGGGAAGGATCGAAGGAAAAATAGCTATTTTCCTTCGATTCTTCCCATGACAACTCGTGCGCCTTAATCCATCCTAGTATCCAATCTTTTCTCTGCCAAAAACACGTAAATAGCCACTGGGCACGAGTCCGACCAAGAAGTAAGTACAAGGGTGAGTTGTGCCAATATTTCTAAATGTTGTCATCCTTTTCAATGAAAAGGCATTTATAGTCGTCGGGCAGCTAAACGAGGGAATTTCAAAAAACGGCATTCTATTGAACGTAGAGCAAGACCTTCAAACTAATACTACAATTTATGCCAGGGTAAAGGCCCTGGGAACGAGGTTGAATAGATCACTTAGATTGCCTTGCATGATGCATGATGTGGCGTGTTATTTACGCGCGCAAGAAGGATGCGTTCAGAGCATTAGAGCGAACGTTTATTTTGTTATCGTCATAAGCTAGTTACCTGAACAGTTGGACTTGCTTGTCATTGCTGTCTTGCCAAATGTCTGTTTATTTCCTGGACAATTTTTACACGACTTTTGACCTTGCTTCTCCTGATAGGTGTCAGATGGACAACGGACACAAAAGCTACTTGGAACGTACTTAAATCCAGCGACACAACCTACAAAAAAGGGGCAGGGGAGGAAATCAGTGTTAGATTTGGCAAGCCGGGAGGCCCATCACTTCTACCTCCATAAACGGACGGACTGCTAGTGCTAGTTCACTTAAGGTTAGCTCCCGTACACATGTCACGCAACGTAACATCTTAGAGCTATCAACAGGCCATTTCAAAACTCATTTTCATATTGAAACAACCAATAGGCCATTTCAGGAGCCCATCACCAGAAGCCTGCAACTACCCCATATTCCTGTCACGGCGTTTTCACAGACCGATCTATTTTTAGTTTTAAGTTATCTCGATTTCAGATCCCCATAGGAACCTCAATGACCATTTGCAAACACAAGCACGGACTAATGTTGACATGTCGACATGTTCACCTGAGGCCGCACTGTTTTATCTTTACCGAAGCGTGCTCATGTAGACTGGAAGTGGCCTATTTCGCGTGAAAAATATCTAAAAATAGACCGGTCTGTAAAAAAATGCCGTTGCATTGGCTTATTATGGGAGTCGCTGGCTCTCAGTAATAGGCTCCACGCCATTTCCGAATTATCTTCAGGTCGTTTTCAAAGCGAGTCTCAGTGGTCATCCTTTCAGATGAAAATGCGATTCCAGTCAGTTACAAAGTAATCTCATTTTTCATATTGATGGTTATGCACCAGGCCTTGCTTTGATAGAGGCTTTGAAAGACAACTCGGAGATGGGCTACTTGTCCAGAAGTATAGAGAGGCAATAACTGTATCTGGGACAAGGAGAGCAGTGTTTCCTTTGCAAAATATATCAAAGACTGCGCAAAAAGGTTTTTGCAGAGACGAAATCCCTTCTAAACCCTGTCTTCATACAAGTATACACTTTAAGTGTGCGTTCGCTCCAACAAACAAAACTTTAAGCAAAAAACGCTTGCTGCAAGACTTCGCTCCAGGCCCTCACACAACTCCGTACGAGCCTCCTTTTCAAGAAGACTAAATTAAGCATAACAAGTGAGTTTGAGATAGGAATGTTTGGAAATAAAACGATAAAAATAAAAATAAAAAAGACTGATGTCTTACCACATTTAGTACTGGACACCTTGATTGAGTCCACAGCACAACATGGCGGCGGTATATCTCCACCACAGCAAGATCTCTTGTTGGATATCGCGGATAAATTATATTTGTTGTAGGTGTTATCACCTTCAGTTATACTCGGTGTGTTACTGTCCAAAATTCCCTTGTAGTGGTCAGACTTCGCTGTGTTAATACAATTTGTGAGCTTTGAGGAAACTTGACCATCAGATACATCACTTCCTGCTGTGAATATTAGAGGCACTCTAAAGAAGACACTGGTCACCCCCGGGGGGGAGGCTGCTATTTCATTGATTGTGATGATTACTCCAATGCATTCCGGAACAAGTGGTGATAATTTAAGAAGGTTGGATAACGTTTTGAAAACGCTGGAAAATTGCTTTTTGGTATCTGCAATGGTGCTAGGTTTTAGCCCACCAGGGATGTTGTAGTGAAATGTGATGTCGACTTCGTAACATCTTAAGACATCGTAGTTGGCAATAAGAGAAGCATCTGACAAAAAAAATACAACACAACCTGTCATAATATTGCACTGTTTAACATTTGGTTTTGGATAACAGACGAGAAGCGAGTCAGAGTAGTGCAAATTGAGGGTAGTCCTATCGTCATGACACAATACAAAGTTGTTGTATCCGTCACAAAAATGTTAAACTGTAGTTTTACTAGGTAGCCTTTCCTTTATTCTGCCTCCATCTTTCATAGTTTTAACCTATTGACTCCCAGAGCGTTTGCCAAAACGCATTTTTTTTGGACATTTTGGAGATTTTCTGGCTGAATATGGGCCAAATTAGCTCCAGTCTACTCAAAAGGGTATTTAGGCTTTTCGTCTTTTTTAACTTTTATTTTGCACCTTCCCTTTTTCTCCTTTTATATCTTTTCGATGCAGTGAAAAACATTCTAAGCAAAACATTCTAAGCAAGAATCATCGAGACGGACAATTTTTGCCATGGAGTAGCCACGTGTAAAAAGTGAAGCCTTGGAACCAACTGGCCCAAAGCTACCGGAGCTTATCCCGGTTTCTGTAGCATGAAGCGGCTAGAAGTATTTCTACTTCCCCTGGACGGGATGCTAGTCCATCGCAGGACACTCCCCCGCAATTTGTTAGGTTTTCCCCAACAATTCGCCGGTACCCATTTATACACCTGGGTGGAGAGAGGCACTGTGAGAGTAACGTGTCTTGTCCAAGAACACAACACAATGTCCCCAGCCAGGGATCGAACCCGGACGGCTCGCTCCGGAGTCGAGAGCCCTAACCATGAGGCCACCATGCCTCCCTATATCTTTTCGCTGTAGTGATTGACCTTCCGCTGAGATTGCTTCCAGTTCAAAACATGTAGTGGCAGGAAATTTTGCTCTGAGTTTTCACTCAACTTTCTGGTCATTTTCAGTCATATTCCAGGCTCCACTGAGCAGATCACTCTGATCTGGGTGTTACTGGAAAGATCGTTTCCTCCTGCAGAAGTTGAGTACAGATGATGCCAATTTTGGTCAAAAGTCATGACAACAGAGGTGAAAGAGAGGCCAAGGCTCATCACGGCCTGTTACAAGCGGCACGGGAGTCAATGGGTTAAACACAATTGTCCCACTTTGGTATTGGTATAATGCCACATATAGCCTGCGAACGCAGACGTATTTCCGGCTGTCACTGGTTCCTAGGACAGGCGTTTATCTACGTTAAAAGCATTATTATTCCGTGCGTAGGTTTTACATTTTCATGTTCTTAACACCGCACAGTACCATACACAATCATATTAAACATCCTTGTAAGCTCAAGAATGTACCAAATTCACAATG
>CM042756.1:26513872-26537702 GCA_022496165.2 Catalaphyllia jardinei
GAGATTGGCTGCGAAGCCGTCTTATTGGGAAGTAATTTGTTTCATTTGGTTCAGGATACTTCAGAATTGAAAACCACTCCTCTATATTGAGGTAAAACCAAACTCAAAGCAACCTCTTGGGCCAGTCTCAAAGAGAAAACGGTCTAGAGAACAGCAACAACAACATTTATTTACACCCAAGAAAAGGCGAGAAAAATACCACAATTTAAAACTTACAAATATGGCATTAGCCGCCTGTGACAACCATACGCATTCAACAGCGCCGCCGAAAGGGTTAAATTTATAGGGGGAGGGCACATCAAGAGCGGCGAATGTGCGAGCTTCTAGTGGAGCCCGGGGGTATGCTCTCACGGGAGATGTTCAAAGTCTGGGTTCCTTAAAATAGTATTTCCAACCTTTCAAGACCACAAACTATTTCATTTCATTGTGATGTTTCAGCTGCATGCGAGACCAAACATAGCTTTTGGGGTACATCATTTGCGGTATCAATCTTGTCAAGTTCCTGTAAGGCTTTCTCCCAGGCCTTCGCGTTCAATTGATTTTACTCACGTATCCCAGACAAACGGCCCGGATCACGTGACCCGAAACGAATGACTGACGCGAAATATTGAGGCCTAGGAACTAGGCAAGACCCAAACAACTGCTTTCTGTTCTCCTGTTTTCAACAAACTGGTTTGCTACAGCTATCAGCTCAATCGTGTCAGTCCTGTCCCTATGGACATGAAGGATCATGAGATGGTTCAGCCTTGCGCAATTGCGCCTCCAGTTGTTCAACCCAAATACGTCACCCGCTTTACACGCAGAGAAATTTAACGCCACTTCCGGGTTTCCCTGCCTCAAGCTTTGTAAGAGTTTGAAGAAAAATGCGCAAGACTTTTCTTGGAAAACGTTTATATAAAGATAGCTCGGCAAGAACAAAATTACGCTAACCGGAGTGTTAATGACGCTAAAAGATCCAACAGTATCCTAACATTATTACTGTTCTATTTTTGCATAAGAAAAGATTGAGACGGATTACAAGCAAGGAAACTTGCTTTGCGTGAAAGGGCGTGTGTACGATTTCTGCACTCATTGTATCCCGGCTTACATCGTACGCGGAAATTTGCTATAAGATGTCTGAAAATCACTGAGCATTTTCAGTTAGAAAACACTGATCGAGAAACTCTGCGTTAGACGATCTCGTCCGTAGGGTTTTTTCTTATACTTACAAACTTAAGCCAGTTACCCCAGTGATTTCGGGTCCTGAATGAAAACAAAAAGTTCGAGTCATTTACATGAAATTTGTCACAAATCTCTCTTCCCTTCCCTTCCTTAATCGTATTTCTATACCAGGCTTGGGTGGGCATTCAGACAGTGTAAGCTTTCCGTCATAAAATTTCCGCTAAAAATTCCTGTCTGCAATCGGTTCATGTTTGCCATTACCCTGAGCTGGAACAGAGGAATCGACTTTGATGTAGTGAAACGTGAACCTTAGCAATCCTGACTGTATTATTCAGTGCCGAAGCACCATATGCTGGAGAAAAACTTCAAACGACAAGTTTTTCCCGTTTTAACGAGTATTGAGTCATTTATAGAAAGGTTTGTAGGCTGCTGTAAACATTTGTTTATTGTATTCCCTATCTGGTGTAAACGAAACGGCTCAATCCGACGATGGCGATCAATGTTTTGTGCACGTTAAATCTCTATATGGAGAGTGTTTGTACACAAATATCCTTGGCTTCTTTATTAGCAGAATGAAGGAAAAGAGATATATTGCCTTTTCTGTTATGCGATAATGGCAAGGCAAAAAGAAGCCCTCAAAAAGTGAACGAACGAAGCCAACCTAAAACACGAAACTGATATAAGACGAAGAGAAGATAAACAGTTTAATAAGCAAGTTAGTCCCTCAGGCTAATCCCTCTCACTTGGTACCCAGCTCTTCCACGGATAGCATTACCACGCGAGTTTCGTGGATGCTCCCGTAAAGTATGAAAATGCGTGTGAGGTCGCTTGGGCTGTCTACAAGAAAAAATCTCTAGCCACCAAACTCGGAGCCATCTAAAAATCGGATATATTCTCTTCCTCCTTATCCTCCACTAGTGCAGTCAAATAAAATTAGACGGTTGTGGCATCAGGGTATATCGGAAACCACGCACCAAATATTTAGAAATGACAAAGTTTGTGTATTATTTTAATTTACCGAAAATGGACACAGAGCATGCATATTTGGCAATCAATGATTGATAGCAGTCAACATCCCTTTATTAGCTATGATGGGCTCATAAATTGACTACTCAGTAACGCGGCAAAAGTTTGACTCGTCATTTCAAGGCACGGACGAATATGTTGAAACTGAAGTGAAATTTCAATCGAGGTTGCTCTCCAGTTATGTCTGTTGCGAGAAAGAAATTTGATCGAATTCAAACAAGGAAATTCAAGTTAGGTACTAATGTCTTATTAATATATCAAATCTACTCGAGAAGAGGTGTGGATTTCGCTTTCTTACCATTAATTTCGCTTGGTGGCAAATATTGTTCGAACAGGTGGTCAGAAGGAAAGTTAACATTTCAGAGACATTTAATTTCAGTTCAATATCAAACTCCCCTACTGCAATAAATTATCTTAGTTAAGCTAATACAAAACACATTGCAGTTTTTTTTTTTGCAGTCATTAAGTTTAAGTTTATACCTATCTATTAAATGAATTTTAATTTCTAGGCATAGCAAACCTGTTCGACAGCTCATGTTTAAAATTAACAGATTACGTGAGGCCGTCATTCCTAATATTGTAGGTCTGACAGCTCACACGTGCTTTATAAGTATTCAAAACCGACAGCAGCTGAAAACTGTTCCGAAAGAGTTTATGTTTTGAACTGAGTCGCGATCAGTTCTTATAGGCGTCGCACGCACTGGAAACGAACGTCAAGGTAGGATATTCTTTTTGGAAACTCGTTACGGCTGACTAGCTGTGGGAACTTTCTATTAATTGTTTACATTTTCTTGGTACAAACTGCAGTTCCTCATCGAAAAATTCTGCCGCAACACAGAAAAATTATATTTTCTTGAAATATTTCTGAAACATAGTACGGATCAAAACCCATGGGCTCCTTCCTGTACGGATAGAATTGCATACCCTTGCTCCAACCTGCTATCCAAAATAATTTAAGTTTCTATCAATATTTATTTGCGATTTTACCTTGGAAAGCCTGTTGTTTGAAAGCTAACATATGTCCACAATTTAAGCGACTGAAGCCAGAATGTTAATTATTGCTCTCGAGTTCGCATTGGTATGGTCGTCGGTTATAAAATCATTCCTCACAAATTAACGGCTAGGAGTCAGCGAAATTTTGTAGGCCTTTGCCGTTTGTTTTTCGATATTACCGAGAAATTGGGTATCGGCCTTGTTTTTTGTAGTTTACGCGTGCCTGAAAGTAATGTCTTTGTCAACAGACTTCGGTCTTACACTTGAAGTGCTTGTCTAAAAAGCCCACGAAAATGGCTTTTGTTAATTTAATTTTTCCAGGAGTCTAGAATTTTACAAAATAAGGTTACCACTACTTTTTCATCAAAGCATAACGATGGCGCTTGTCAATTTTTCAAGGAAACCAGCGAGTGTATTTTTTTACGGAAGGGTGTCAACTACAAAAGTACCAGAATAGCGTTTCTCAAGTGGTGTGACATAGTATGGTCGCCGCCGTTAAAGAGCCGCTTGATTGCCTTATGAAGTCATTAGCCTAAGCTTTCCTGTTCCTTTGTATGCCAAATAAAACCGAGTTTTATTTCCTTCCCGGTTGACACGGTTAAAATAAAAAATACGACGAGCTATTTCAGAGGCATTTGAAATAAAGGATCTTTTGCGTTATTAAAGTTTATCCACTAGTATCGGCATTAAATTTGTAAATCATAATGCGTTTTCTTTCTAATTCTTTGATCGGCTCTTGTACCGCTTTGAATAGTCTGATAGAATTGTTGCAGAAGTGTAATTACGTATATTAGAAAATACCAGTTTGGGAGGCGTCTCTGGACTTAAGCATACCTGCCGTTTAACAAGCAATGCTTGGTAGATGATTCTAATAAAGCATACAAGCATTTGTTTGCTTTTCATGTAAGGATAAAATGTGCGAAGAAAGCTAAGTAAATGTTCCCACGTTTAGCTTGAACTCGCTGATGCGGAAACCTCTAGCTATGACTCATTGGAGCTTAGAACCTTCGTTTGCCATAACACTGATAAATATGCTTGTAAAAATCACAAATATATAGAATAAAAATTTCGTTTAAGTCTACAACACAGACAACACACGAAGTATTAATTAACTTTCATCAGACGCTTGCAAGGCTAGTGTCCAGATCTCTGTGCATAACTCGCTGTCAAAACAAACCCCAAAATGAGGTCATGGATATCAAGTTGCGGCGCATTTATTATACTAACAGAGTGGCGTTTTTAAATTCTTAAAGATTTGGTTTTGCCCTGTGTGCATGGAAGGAAAAACCATCGTGTAAGCGCGACGGAAGTTTGTTAAGTACTAGCTGGGGCCAGAGATGACGATGATCGATCAAGCTTCAGGACATCAGAATAATATGCGACATTGAAAGGGAAACCACGCTCAATTTCATCGTTCAAGAGAAGGTCGATCACAACACTGATAACTACAGAAAACAGGATGTATTCTAAAGAAACATTGGTCTTATCGTCCACTCTAATCGTTCTCTTCCTGATACAAACTCTATCGACCTCAGGTAAGCAAAGACTGACGTGTTTAATGGAACGAAACAAGAGTTTGTGTAGTATTAAAAGGTTAAAAGCACCCATCACGAACATTCGCGACTTGGGTATGAAACTAGAAGTCGTAAGTCGAAATATTACGTACAGGACAAACAATTTCACTGCTTTGAGCTGTTGTAAATTCTCTTATATTCAGTGTGCCTTTCCAAAACAATCCACATCTTACGTCGTTTGTTTTGGCCGGTACAGAAGCAATATGAACTGACCCTTAACGCGAAAGGGCTTTGTGTATTTGTTCGTATATCAGTGACTTGATTTGTGCAAGTGTGTCTCGGTTTATCAGTCCACTCGTTAACGGTAGAGCTCTTTCGTAGAAATAGTTAAGGAACAGTTCGATGAATATTATGCCGATAAGGATTTTCTGTATAATTATGCAAATATAGCGAGATGAATGGTAAGCTGATCTCTCTCCCGTCTAAGTACTTTTATTCCCAGCGGGACAACTTTATGAATCTTTTGGTTCAGTTGAAGTTTCAAATAAACGCCATCGGCATAATACAACGTTTCTCGAAAGCTGTATGTTAAAATTCTTTGCCTCTTCAAGAAATAAATTTCCAAATACTTATGTTTATTAACATTTTCTTTAACTGCATTCCATGTTACTAGTATTTTGATATTTACCCAGGCGATCGCACTCCGAATCGGTCGACCATACGCTTCAAATCATTCTTAGGAGGATATCAAATTTACTATGCACTTCAAAGCATGTTTTCACTTTTCTTTTTCTAGAAGCAAACACGAAGAAATTGGTAATTTCTTCTCTTTTATTAATGTTTTAAAATTCAATCTAGCGGCTTGTCCGAAATTGACAAGTCGAGATCTCAACTGAACAATAAGGAAACAAATAATGTAACATACCAAGCATTGTCGGCAAGTAAGAGTTATTCTTGATTGTAAGATTTGTTACAAAACGCAGAAAATCACGAATTTGAGTTGCACTCTAACTTCAGTTTCAGTCTGAAGAATTCGACTATTGTTGTATTTAGTCGAAACATTTTTGTTTCGGTTTGTAATGACTCTGCCGAATGTTTGGAACATTCGAGTTTTAATACGGTATACATACTTAGAATCGATTAACAAAAGAATCGAGAATCGATTAACAAAAGCATTGCATTTATATGCCTTGCTCAAATTATTCAGTACGACTCTTCTTATCGGTCTTTATGCGTAAATACATTGAGCTTTACTAGTATTCGCAACGAATTCCAAATTTTAGATCAGCGATAAAATTTAACACGCCCAAACAGAATTTTAGAAAACTGAATGTTCCGACCATTACGTCATATCTATGACATCGATGTTGGTCACAAATGGCTTCGTTGACGTATGTTTAAAAATAAAGTCGTCGCAAATTAACTGCGTAGAGAATTATTTGGATAAAATATTATTCTTAGTTATCATTTTCAATTGTCGGAGCCGAGATATTTTGTGAATATTTTTCATAAGGCTATGATTGGTATTGCCAAGGTTGCTTGTCTCTTTTCATTGAATTTCGATAGAAAGCAGAAGAATCTTGATAAAGCCAATCAAGATATTATAATTTGTGCTCTGCGGGTGGTCTGTTGTCTGAGCAACAAGGGAAGGAACCCATGCTTGAGACGTCATAAGGGAATTTCACTCGCGTCTATGTTCAAAATCTACCATCCTTTTGTTTTTTTCGTAAACAAGAATGTCTGAACTTGTGTTTCTGAACAGAGATCCTTTTATGAAATTACTCAATTATGGTAAAGATTTTCTTTAAAGTTTTAATATACAAAGTAGGCATTTAGTTTTTTGGGTTTCTTTCCGTGTAAAACTTCACCCCATACAATATTGGATGAAAAACCTTTTTTTGTGTTGAAATGCGCGAAAAAGAAAACCCTTGCAAAATGGTTTAAAATATAAAGAACTGGTTAACTGTTGTCTTTTTTTTAAAACCCTGCACGGAATATTTGGCCAAGTGCTAACGTCTTCTTTCAACATCAGTGCATGGTCAAGCAGGTGAGTGATGAGAATATAAAAAATCATCAAATGAGAGACATTGTCTTGATAAAACACTAAATTCTCAGGACAGATTTAAAGAAATGTATGGCAACAGTAAAAAGAATTTGGATTTCGAATTTGGCAACTTCCGAAACATCGACGAAAATGAAACTTGGTTATTTTAGCGAAAACGTTCCCGCTGACATGCATATCCCATTGCAAAAACGTGAAAGGACTGGGAAAGAGTATGGTTGTTTTCCGTTTGTTTGAAAAACGAAGATATTCAAACGAAAGATTAAACTACATCTGAGAGCCCTTACCAAGAATAGAAGCAGTTAGAAGAGAAAAATGGCAAAATGATAGCTCTTAAAATATCATCTAAAACGAAGAGTTTGTATGAGTAGGGTAGACAGGCCACAAAATTATAAGGTTTGTAATGTTGGAATTTTGTAAGGCCCCTATTTGGACAATTTTCGGCTTAAAACTCTTAAACTTAGCAGAGTAGCTTTTCATCTAGTAACATTTCAGTTGAAATGTTTAGATTTTCAATCTAATCAATATATAAAAAACCCGTCGCAGTCCTCTCACGTTTCTGCAATAGGCTTCGAACAGATGAGTCGAGAGGCCGGAGAGTTTTAAGCTACATTATTCACGCATCTCTGAAATTAGACTGTGATTGCTGAATCGTTTGTTCTACTCAGCGAAATTTTTTGTGTGGGCATAATGCTAAGCTTTTTACTATGGCTTTGAGCTCTACGGAATCAGAAATTATGTAAGCCAACGTAAAAGTCTTAATTTGCGACATCCGAGCGGGCTTTTACCAGAACTCACCGGACTTTCTTCTCATGGATTAGGAAAGAGACGGAGTTTGGACATTTATTTATTTGGGCATAGTTGCGAGCATCGTAGTCTATTTTCAGTGAAAATGCTTCAAAGATTTTCCCGAGTATAATCTATTTACCCTTCGGTCTTGCACACAGCAATTTACAGGGTTACATATCTTTGCTACACAGTGCTGACGAGGCCCAAGAAGGCCGAAACAGCTGTCCACTGTTGCGATCCTGCTTTATGGGTTCTTGTCATGTTGGAGTCTCGAAACGTTTTTCACATAGTATCAGCCTCCGAAGAAAATAAATTTCATTAAGTTAAAAACTAAGAATTACGCATAGACATAATCCACTCTTTCACGACGCTGTAAATGCCGAGAAATTTCGTGTAGCCTGACAATAACATATTCTACTTCATCAGTACTTGATCTAGGCATGTTTTATTAGCCTTGGTAAGTCAAGCAATGAGAGCCTTAAACTTCGAACAAAATCGTAATTCGCTTGGTCTGGCAAGACTTGGTGTAGGCACTCACGAAATGGGCCGGGTAGTTACACTTGCATTTATACTACAGTACAGAGTTACCCTAACATGTCAACTGAAAGGTAGGTCAAGCTGCTTTGGAAATCGTCAACGTGACATTGCGTATCAGCGTTATCATAAGAGTTTGTACTGGAAAAAAACGATCGTACAGAATAGTTCAAAATAAGGGGAAAAAATAAAATCGGCTTACTTTTTCTTACGGTGTGTATGACTTGTGTTTTTATGTCGTTCGGAGGCGATTCTAGCGAGTTTTAGCTTCTCTGTATTCCTCTCCATATATAATTATTTATACACACAACAAGAAAAGGAAAGTTGATTTTATTATTTTCCCCCTGATTTGGAACTATTCTATACGATCGTTATATTCCCATACAAACTCTTATGATAACGCTGTTACGCAATGTCATGTTGACGGTTCCCAAAAGAGCTTGGGCTACCTGTGAGCTAACCGCAAACAAAATGGAGAATCCAAAGCGCCATTGGAAAAATCAAACTAGTTTCCATGCCGCTCTTTCGAGGTAAATTCATCTTTCAGGGGAATTTGTTCATCAGGCGAATTCGCCTGTGGTCCAGGGCAGTACCTAGGATTTTTTGTCTGCGGGGGCAAACCCCACAAACCTTCACAGGGATCTCCCGTATACAGCCCAACAAAATCAAACACTATGTTAGAAAAAAAAATTAGTTTTCCTGGTGGGGGCAACTGCCCCCCCCCCCCCCCCCCCCCCCCCCCCACAATGTACGGCCCTGCTATCAGACGAATTAAGGTGAGAAATCAAGGTAAAAGTTGAATTTATGGCATGATAAATTATGCAGTTTGTCGAATTTGAGGAAGGGTCAATTTGAGCAAGAGGTGTGATTGTGATGCAACAAATTCACCTATCTTAATTCTAAATAAATCGTCATACTTACTGACGATGGCATTGAATATTTACTAAAAGGGATTTCCAATTCCAAAAACTATATCAGGTTGTAAAAAGTGAAACATGTGGAGTGGCGGATGCAGACCTCAAGCTATGGGGGCAGGGGAGGGGGGTTATTTAACTTGCCCTGTCCGCTTTTCTTTTTCTGTGATTTCTTCTTTTCTTATCAAATTAGGAAAGGGGCTAGTTCCGCCACTGATATGAAACATTTTGTGTCTCCAAACTTCTAATTTGGCACCAGAAATGGGTCGCCGGCGTCCGGCATGGCATCTCGCTCGCGGATAATAGTTGTGTTATTTTGAACAAAATATGCCGTTCCTCATCAAATTAAACCCGGAATTCTCAAGTTAACTATGAGAAGAGGCCAAAACTGCGAAGAAGAGAGAAAAAGGGAGAAAAGAAAAGAAAAAGGAAAGAAAAAGGAAAGAAAAAGGAAAGAAAAATCCAGCAATGCCCAGACTACTTGGTAAATGGCGATATGATAACAAAACTGTTGAGAAGTGCGCCCAGGCCACAGAGAAGGCTGGGTACTTAGTTTTTGGAGTGCAGTATGCTGGAGAGTGCTAGGACTGCAGGCTCACATGACGTACAAAAAGTATGGAACCTCCAAAAGATGTGTGAACGGATGGGGTGGAAACTAGGCGCAAGATGTATACGTGACGTCACGTTCCTTTGGATAGTAAGTCCTTTGTTTCGGAGGGAATGCTTAAATGAAATTTTCTCTGTGGACTTTCTTGTCGCTAACACTTTTAATGTCTCTTGAACGAAGTGGGATTTAATTAGAAGTCGAAAAATGGAGTAACAACAGCTGTACTCATGTAATAATAAGTTTAACAACACAACTGAGTCATTTTAATTGTTAACAACGATGTGCGAAGTTTTGTATGTATACTCTATTAAATTAGCTCCAGGATTTTACGTTTTAACAAACTTTAGTATCACATTTATTTAACAACTTTGAACCTTATAAAGTAACTCTCTTTATTGACGTGTTGTGCACGACCGTTTCATTCTAATATTTCTCTAATCTTTGTCACTTACTATTGTACTTCACAATGAAACTTCCACTAACTGTTACCAAGGCGGCCATTGTGAATTTGGTACATTTTTTAGCCTACAAGGATGTTTAATATGATTGTGTATGGTACTGTGCGGTGTTAAGAACATGAAAATGTAAAAACTACGCACGGAATAATAATGCTTTTAACGTAGATAAATGCCTGTCCTAGGAACCAGTGACAGCCGGAAATACGTCTGCGTTCGCAGGCTATATGTGGCATTATACCAATACCAAAGTGGGACAATTGTGTTTAACCCATTGACTCCCGTGCCGCTTGTAACAGGCCGTGATGAGCCTTGGCCTCTCTTTCACCTCTGTTGTCATCACTTTTGACCAACATTGGCATTATCTGTACTCAACTTCTGCAGGAGGAAAATATCTTTCCAATGATACCCCGATCAGAGTGATAGGCTCAATGGAGCCTGAAATATGAATGGAGATGATCAAAGGTTTGAGTGAATAACTCGAGCAAAATTTCCTGCGACTACACATGGCTACTTTATGGTAAAAATTGCCCGCCTTGATAATTTTCTCTCAGAAGTCTTTAAACTGGAAGCAAGCGCAGTAGACGGTCAATCACTGCACCAAAAAGAAAACAAAAGGAGAGATAGGAAAGGCGAGAAGACATTGAAGAAAAAATAATGAAAAGCCTAAATGCCTTTTTGAGTATAGACTGGAGCTGTTAAAAGTTGCCTTATATCCAGCCTGAGAATCTCCAAAATGTCTAAACACTGCGTTTTGGCAAAACGCTGTTGGAGTCAAGGGTTAACACTGGGAAAGACTGAGGTATGGTAAAGGAAAGACTACATTGATGAGTACGATAACTTAGTATTGTGTCATGACGATAATCCTACCCTCAGTTTGTATTCAGAGTACTACCCTGACGCGCTTATCCAACACAAATGTTAAACAGCGCAATGATCTGACAAGTTGTGTTGTATTTTTTTTTCAGATGCGTCTCTTATTGCCAACTACGATGCCCAAAGATGTTACGAAGTTGACTTTACATTTCACTACAAAATCCCTGGTGGGCTAAAACCTAGCACAATTGCAGATACCAAAAGGAATTTTTCCGATGTTTTCAATATATTATCCAGCCTTCTTAAGTTTGTTCCACAATGCAGTGGAGTAATCACTAACATCAAAGAAATAACAGCCTCCCCCCCCGGGGGTGACCATTGTCTTCTTCAAAATGCCTGTGATATTCACAGCAGCGGGTCTTGTTCCTGATGATCAAGTTTCCTCAAAGCTCACAAATTGTATTAACACAGCGAAAACTAATTACAAGGGATTTTTAGACCAAAACATACCTCCCATAGCTGAAGATGGTGCCACTTACAACAAATACAATTCATCCACGATTTCCGACAAGAGATCTTGCTGTGGTGGGGATATACCGCCGCCATGCTGTGCTGCGGACTCAATCATGGTGTCCAGTACTAAATGTGGTAAGACATCAGTCTTACTTATTTTTATCAATCTTTTTTCTAAACTTGGCTGTTTTATTTCCAAACGCTCCGATCTCAAACTCACTTAACATGCTTAACTTGATCTTCTTCAAAATGAGGCTCGTATGGTGTTGTGTGGGGGCCTGGAGCGAAGTCTTGCGCAGTCTTTGATATATTTTGCAAAGGAAACACTGCTCTCCTTGTCCCAGATACAGTTAGTGCCTCTCTATACTTCTGGACAATTAGCCCATCTCCGAGTTGTCTTTCAAAGCCTCTCTATCAAAGCAAGGCCTGGTGCACAACCATCAACATGAAAAATCAGATTACTTTGTAACTGACTGGAATCGCATTTTCATGTGAAAGGATGAGCACTGAGACTCGCTTTGAGAACGACCTGAAGATAATTCGGAAATGGCGTGGAGCCTATTACTGGGAGCCTGCGACTCCCGTAATAAGCCAATGCAATGGCATTTTTTTTACAGACTGGTCTATTTTTAGATATTTTTCACGCAAAATAGGCCACTTCAAGTCTACATGAGCACGCTTCGGTAAAGATAAAACAATGCGGCCTCAGGTGAACATGTCGACATGTCAACATTAGTCCGTGCTTGTGATAGCAAATGGCAACTGAGGTTTCTATGGGGATCTGAAATCGAGATAACTTAAAACTAAAAATAGATCGGTCTTTGAAAACGCCGTGACAGGAATATGGGGTAGTTGCAGGCTTCTGGTGATGGGCTCCTGAAATGGCCTATTGGTTGTTTCAATATGAAAATGAAATGGCCTATTGATAGCTCTAAGATAATGCGTTGCGTGACATGTGTACGGGAGGTAACCTTAAGTGAACTGGCACTAGCAGTCCGTCCGTTTATGGAGGTAGAAGTGATGGGCCTCCCGGCTTACCAAATCTAACACTGATTTCCTCCCCCGCCCCTTTTTTGTAGGTTGTGTCGCTGGATTTAAGTACGTTCCAAGTAGCTTTTGTGTCCGTTGTCCATCTGACACTTATCAGGACAAGCAAGGTCAAAAGTCGTGTAAAAATTGTCCAGGAAATAAACAGACATTCGGTAAGACAGCGCTGACAAGCAAGTCCAACTGTTCAGGTAACTAGCTTATGACGATAACAAAATAAACGTTCGCTCTAATGCTCTGAACGCATCCTTCTTGCGCGCGTAAATAACACGCAACATCATGCATCATGCAAGGCAATCTAAGTGATAAATCCAACCTCGTTCCCAGGGCCTTTACCCTGGCCTAAATTGTAGTATTAGTTTGAAAGTCTTGCTCTATGTTCAATAGAATGCCGTTTTTTTGGAATTCCCTCGTTTAGCTGCCCGACGACTATAAATGCCTTTTCATTGAAAAGGATGACAACATTTAGAAATATTGGCACAACACACCCTTGTACTTACTTCTTGGTCGGACTCGTGCCCAGTGGCTATTTACGTGTTTTTGGGAGAGAAAAGATTGGATACTAGGATGGATTAAGGCGCGCGAGTTGTCATGGGAAGAATCGAAGGAAAATAGCTATTTTTTCTTCGATCCTTCCCAGAACACCTCACGTGCCTTAATGTATCCTAGTATCCAATCTTCTTTCCTATAAAAACACATAAATAGGGACTGGATACGAGTCTGCTTCATACTTGTCCAATACTCTGACAAATTTATGCATAGCATTGTATTGTATTCTATTGTTTTGTGTCGTTCTCCACTGTATTGTATTGTTAATCTATTTTTAATCTATTGTTATGTGGATATAATACAATACAATGCTAACTGAATTTGTCGGAGTATTGGACAACCCTCGTCTGCTTCTTGGTACATTATCTGCAGTTTGGTTACAAAGCGAATTTTCGCGTAAGTCACAGTAGCCACCAGGTCATTTTGTTTCTTTACAAGTAACTGGTTTATCATTTGGTTGTCATATCTTGATGTTTGGTAGCCTCTTGATACGAAAATAGGAAAGAAGACTAGGAACTGCTTAATGGTCCTATCTCCTTTTATTTTCAACGAAACAGACAAGAATCTTATATAGAATATTATGTTTATTGTTTTATTTCTTTCAGACACAAACCCTCTGCAAATTCATGAGCTGAAGGTTTACCTACCCTATAATATCACACCTGGTACTGTTATCGCGAATGTTACCGTTATAGGGCAACTGTCTTCCCTGGTTCAGCCTTTCTTATTTTACATCGACAGTGTCACACAACGCGGAGGGCACTCACGCCACAGCCTAAAGCAACGACGACGGCATGATATTATCGACGTATGCGAAGACGCTGGCACAATCGCGCCACTGAACTCTTTCTGCATTCAGCGTTTGAGTGGACAGACAAAAGTAACGCGAGACTTTGCGTTTAAGGATGGGGACGAATTTGATCTGAAAATTCGTGTGACAGACAGCGACCAGTGGGGGAAAACTGAAAACACGGCAACGTTCAAATTTATATCACGCGATGAGTGTAAAGATATCCGAGTGATTTATAAGGAAGCCGTACGATTTTGTACCAGAGTCTCGCCGGCCAATGGTCAAATGTCCTGTCCGGGTTCGGAGTGCCTAAAGCCTCTGTATAAATGGAGAGAAGCAGTAAGCGCAAGTGAGAAGTTTAGAGTTGATTGCGCTTTTGACCCTGACAATATGGAAGCTGTGATACAACAGTTCTCTGGATGTATTGGTAAGCCATGTGGTTACTTGCAATGCTCCGTTCACACTATAAACAAGTTAAACATGTTTAAAAGTGGTTTAACTAAAAATTTTAGTTGCTTATACCGTGTGCACCCCACAACTAAACAAAATAAATCCGTTCAATTAAGATATCTTAACAACTCGATTCAAAATTTACATTTATATTTACATTTATTTATTTACCACCACGTAGATTCATTGAAAATTAAATTAATTTTGTCTTCTCAAGATGATTGGAAAACATAGTAAACAAATTGGAAAAACCTACACCTAAAACTGAATTAGTTAAACTAGTTTACTTGGTGTGAATGATCTCAAGCTTCATCCGTTTGAGTGATAGTTGGTCACGTGATATGGTCGGTATTACATGGAACGAAAAATTGGATTTACTCTAAATTTGACCTTGATTAAAGTCAAGGTCAGATATGATCTTAGCTTTGATTCAAACTTTGACGTGCGTCAAATGTGTGTCAAAAATGTTATGGCTTTGCCTATACATTTGATCCTAGACAAAGAAGAGGGCAAATGTGATCTAACTTTGACTCCACCTTTGATGCACGTCAAAGGAGGAATCAAATATCTTATGGGTTTGCCACGCATTTGATCCCTGTCAAAGGCGAGGTCAAACATGTGAATAACTTTGACCCCAGTTTTGATGCGCGTTAAATGCGTTCAAAGACACCACAGCTTTGCATACCTTTGATCTCTTATGTCAAAGGCGTTCAAAGATGTCATGGCTTTGTACAGCTTTGCTCCTACATCATGTCAGATCAAAGGTGAGGTCAAATATGGCCATATCAGGCGACTTCTCTTAAAACACCCAAATAACCTGCGTTTTCGTTTTTTGTTCTGTTTCAACGGTTAAAAATGAAAGCTTGCTTTCGATTCTTGCCAATATGTATTTTAATGAGGAGTTTTGACTTGACATGGAGGTGGTAGAAGAAATCAAGAAAACAGCGGGAAAACGTCGCTGCCAGCGGCTTCCCACATTTTTCTGGCCAATCACAGACTAGACTAAAGGTCAGTAAAGAGGAAAGTGGACTTAATTTTTCATTAGTGGACTTCATTTTGGCGACCTTGGTGAAATTCTCATTGTGTTTTGGACCAGGAAAGGTAAGTCTTTAAATTTCTTTCAATTATTTTCAATGCTCAGAGAATAACGGAGGGTAAAAGTAAATTAAACACAGCATTGGCTACATAAAGAGCTATGAATTGCGTATATTCAAGGCAGAACAACCGTGAGATCCGGCAGTGACGAAGATTGCACTTGATTCACAGTCGATCAGCAAAGCTCTTCGTTAAGAAAGATGATAGATCCTTCTTCATACACTCAGTCAGGTCTTGCTAATCAGTGCTTTAAAAATTAAACAAAGCTTAACTTAATATAAATTGAAGTGTAACTCTATCTACGTATAATTTGTTGTAGCCTCTTTTCTGAGCTTGAATAATTTGATATTCCCTAGATCCCTTGAAAGAAATCTCATGTAAATTAAAGGTAATTTGCATTGAAGGAAAAACTTAGTCAGCCAAATGCAAGCGTAACAAGCCATATTATTATATACCATGTAAAGAGTTGTTGGCTCCTTATTTAATCTGTGGATATTGGAGTTTTAGTTATCATTCTATTGGAAAGAAAGCTCTGTTTGTTGCCACAGTTGAAATTATGATGATGCTGACTGTTTGTTCATCAATGTTGATAAATGACTTCACTGGTTTGAACATAATGTTTATGATATTTGTTTCATTAGGCTTATGGATCAGTCATTTTGAAACTCCATTATCTCCTGCACCCCCTCTCCCCGCCCCAGCAACCTGCCAGACACTTTCTTGAAGTTTCTGTTGGGCTGAGAATGGACTGTTCAAATGCCCACCTTAGTGTCATACCAGGTGATCAAATGCACCTACCCTGTGACATTTGCAAAACTGAATAATTCTTGGGTTGCACCGTCACGCAATTAAAAAATAATTCGAAAACCATTCAGTGAATAAACTCAAGAAATCATAAGGTTATAGCAGATAAATAATAAAGACACTTCTCCAACTTTTAGGTCTGTAGGTTTTACCAATCCTGAAATATTTTGCACAAATTTACAGAGCCCAGTATGGAGCCGCCATGTTGGTGTACCTCAAAGGAACACCAACCTGGCGGCCGGAAAATAGTGTAAACATCTGGAACTTACTTTGGCTGTCTAAGCCGCTGATTATCTGAACTGATCAAGCAAACATTTAAATAAGCACTTTTCCTAATACTTTAACTTCTAAAAAGGTTAAAAAAACCGAGATAAGTATATATTTTTCGATAAACACGTTCATAGCTTTGTGTCACGCACCACCATAACTCTAAAATTTAAAATGTGCCTGTGTTTAGACGAAGCATGTTCTTGAGCTGAAAAGTTGTTCCCCTATATAAACTTACCCCCTCTCATGATTGATGAAGATAATAACTTTGGTGGCCCCTTTGGTGGCCCCTGGCAAATTTCTCACTATATCAATAGTTGCCGGTCAAATATTGAAATGGCAAGTTTCCCATTTGCAGGCCTTTGGGGTAATATGGATCAGGGATCTGTCTGGATCATGGTGCATCAAAGGAACCAGCAATTCCACTCTGGTCATGGATTCACCCGTTCTTTTGTTGCACCATTATCCAGACAGATCTTGGATCACTGATCCTGATCCAGATCAGCTCAAAGGAATGCATCCTAAGATTGCAAGATATATGTGTTATACCCTGAACAAGTTGTTTTTCTCTCTTTATGTCTGAGTGAAGTATCTATAGTTAAGTGTTGGTTTGTAAGTCACCAGATTATGTCCATGTCAGTGACTAAATTGTCCATTGCTAATAATCTTTTGACTAGCCAAAATATAATGTGGCCAATTGAATAGTTATTGATCACCCATTGATTATTTAGAAAGCTCCTATAAATGACCTGAGAACTGATTAGTCACAGTTTAACTCGGTGATTTCTTTGATATCATCAATTTGTTATATCTGATATAAATATGATAATTGGTCAGATTATTCAATTCAGGACTTATGACTTAAAAAGCAGCTATTACTTGTCATTGACAAGTAAAAATTCATGTTTGGTTGGTACAGTAGTTAAGGTTCCATATTTTACTAGCTTCTTTATTCAGCAGGTGAGATTGTTACAATGTTTGATAAAAGTCAAAGTTGCCAATCAGTTGTCATTTTCAATTGCAAATTCAAAAGCTGACCTCAAAAATAACTATTATGTGACCTCTCTGGACAATACCAGGAGTTTCAGAGTTTCAAAGGTTTGGTCTTTTGAGCAGTAGTGAGGCATGCAAAAAATTATAAATACTGTGCCAATTAAATTCTGGCTATAGTTGAAATTTGCTTATGGATGTTGTTTTTATCCTTCAGCTAGCCATTCTAGGAGAACTGAAGATATTAGTAGAAAAGAGTGGGAAAGGATAGAACTTACAACACTGTAATTTATAGTCAACTCAGATGCTTAATCTGATGCAGTGCTCCAAGTCAGTGCGTGCGAATATCACAACATTTTGGTAAGTAAATTAAGGGCTAGAATATTCACTTGTTTTTTCCATATTTCGTAGCATAGACCATCTTACGATTTCTTCAGGCACAATTTCTCAGATCTTTTTCCAGCAGGGAAAGTATATGAACAGATTTAAAAACCTGCCTATAATTATTATTCATTTTATTTGATTGATAATTTTAATTGTTAGTGGTGTCATTCTGTGAAGAAAACTTGTCTCTTTTTGGTTCTTACAAATACATGAACTGGCTAACCTGGACAAAAATTAAGACATTAAAGTGTTATTGAAAACATTCAAGGGATGGAATCTTTTTCATAAATGAAGCAAAGTTGTAAAATTTTGCAGACCAGTCTCAGGAAATGTTGTTTCTTAATTGGTTTGTTTTGAATCTAAATTTTGAGTGTTTATCAGCTGTTTTGATTTGGCCATCAGGTTTCCAAGCCAAAATTTTCAAGCAAAATTAATAATATGATTAATTCATAGCTATCGATGGGATCGATAGGGAATGTAAGGTGTAGAGGATTTGATGGTAACTCATGATGAGTAGAAGTAAATTAACAATAAAGTCCTTTATTTGTCTTTACTCAATTTAAGATTTTGTTGGCGAGTTTGTCTGGATAATGGCCATTTCCCTCTTTGAAATGTGGCTGCAGGGAATCATGGTAGTTGTTTTCATCTTGGATTGGATATTTGTTTTGATGAATACAACAACCATGATCCCCCCCCCCTCCCCCCGCCCCCCGCAGGTATCTCTTAACATGTACCATGTCAAAGTTATTTTTAATATCAGGAATTTCTTTCTCTGGAGGTGGAAAAGATGTACCAGTAATGGCTAACTGACTATTTTGTGGTTAAAAGTAAGCTTTAAGTACTTCAAGAATGGAAGGAGTGTGCTAATCAAACATGCAGTTTAATAAGTTTTATATATGCTCCTTTTCACATATAAACCACAGGGAAAATAAGGAAAAGGATATACTACTGATGATGAAGGATCTGAGGAAATTACACAGGAACAGCAATATTCCCAAAGGTATGTGTATCGTCATTTCTTGTCACAGTGTTTGTCAGATTTGTTGGTTTTTTACATTGCTATTTTGCAACCATAAAAGATCTTCTTTTGTGAAATGTCTGTAAGAGACAGACAGACAGACAGATGTACTTTCCTGCTTGGCTTTAGGCTTTTTGTTTATTTCTGCCAAGCTGTGCGCTTTTAAAATGGCCCCCAGTCTTAGCTTTGCCTTCCTATGAAATTCTAGCTAAGGATAAGCCCCTGTTCAGCCAGTGAAATTATTGTGTAACTAGCACTTAATTACATACATGTACCTGTGTAACCAAACCTTTGAGTAGAATTATGGAGAGAAAGAAAAGGCTACTAGTTGAGTCACATCTTCTACCCTTGACTCGTGCCTTCTTGGAATGGTGTTATGCACTTTGATGAAAATATTTTTTTGCAGACAGTATCAGTTCCCATAAGCATACTGTGTCCTTAGAGCAAAGTTTAAAGAAAACCATGAGCTCTGAGGAGCACATAATGCCAAGGACACATATCTTTGCATATTTTTAAAGTCATTACATAGAGGCAATTTAACAATCAGACCCGTATCCCGAGAGGTGAGGCCGAATATGGGCTATTGACCCGTGGCCTTTGAGAGCAAACGGTCTAATTGTTTTAGTATCACCCAACTAGTTGGACAGAAAAGGCAATAATAAAGTTAACAAGTTCAAGTCAAAGAAATATTTGTTTTGGGAAAAAACGAAAGAAAAACCCGCGAATTTCGCTACTCGATGACTATTTTTCCTTCGACCCTCCCATAACACCTCGCGCTCACAATCACGTTCGTACGCTTACTTCTTTTGCGTTCTTTCCCACGGATTTTCGAGGAAAAGAGAGACTGCTTACAGTCTACTCTAGTCTAAATATACGACCAAGTCTTGAAGCCAAATAGTTTGTCGATATGAATTATACTATTACCGACCACGAGGTAGTCACTACCTTCGAGTCGGAATATATTAGGTGGACCTCGAAGTTGCCACTAACCAAGTTAGTTAGTGGCTACCTTCGAGTCGGAATATATAAGGTAGACCTCGAGGTCGCCACTAACCAGGTGACTTAGTGGCTACCTTCGAGTCGGAATATATAAAAAGGACCTCGAGGTCGCCACTAACCAAGTTACTTAGTGGCTACCTTCGGGTCGATATAATTATATAAGGGGACCTCGAGGTTGCCACTAACCTAATGACTTAATGGCTACCTTCGAGTAAGAATATATAAGGAGGACCTCGAGGTCGCCACTAACCAAGTTACTTTGTGGCTACCTTCGAGTCGGAATATATAAGGTGGACATCGAAGTCACCACTAACCAAGTTACTTAGTGACTACCTTCGGGTCGATATAATTATATAAGGGGACCCCGAGGTTGCCACTAACCTAATGACTTAGTGGCTACCTTCGGGTAGGAATATATAAGGAGGACCTCGAGGTCGCCACTAACCAAGTTACTCCCCCTGAGTGGCTACCTTCGAGTCGGAATATATAAGGTGGACCGAGGTCGCTACTAACGTCCACTTTTCGAGCAAGAGTTTTAAATATAGTCTCTTCGTCTCTTGATTGACACACAAGCTTTGCGACTTTGTTTACTGAGCGCATCCAGTGTACAGAACATCCCCGTGACAGTTTTTCGGTGATATCTTTTCCAAGAACTCGAGTAAAGCCATTATACTCAGCATCATCAAAGTCAACTACAATTTGTCTTAAGGTTTTCCCGTCATCGAAATTCGATTAATTTTCGTGGCTTGTTTGAATACTGCATGGAAAGACAAACCATAGGACTCCCCATCTTGCTTGTCACATAATACTCTGCTGACTGCTTGATAGCAGAGAGTTTCTTTATTAAAAACAACTAAGTTTCCGTTTTCGTTTCCGGTGAACGTAATGTCAGAAAAAAGTTCCTGTGCTTCGCCCGGAAGTATACACTGATACGGGGACATAAAAAAGCGTGTTTTCTTCCGGGTTTAAATAGATATTCCACACCCTCCATTTGGTACTTGCCCATCATTGCGTTCACTTGTTCAGTTTTCTATAATTTCTTTAGTATCCAATGACTTTACCAATTTTGTTTCTGCAGTCCACACAAGAAGCTATTAGCTCAAAAGTACTGTCTGATGGGTGTGAAGAATTCCTACTCTGACTTCCATGTTGACTTTGGTGGCACTTCTGTGTGGTATCATGTCTTAACGGTAAGTTTTCAATCAACAGTTTTTTCTTTTAAATCATGGTTATTGAAATATGTTTTCCACCTGTACAAGATAGATTATGAAAGTTAAGAAATTACATGTAATACTCCCACCAAGACCTGAAAGGAAGTTAATGCATTTAGTTAGTAACAAGATTCTAGACTGAAGTGGATTGAAGACTTTTGATCACATTACAAGTACTGTGCTAAGTATGGTAAACAGAAGAGCTTGCTAGAACCAAAAAATATTCAAAGAGCTACTGGTACTCCTGCTAAGATGATGGAGAACATTGTGTGTACTAGATTGTGCGTAAAATAGGAGTATCAATGTTATTTTCTTCTCCATATTACAAAGTTATTCATCCTGTAATTTCAAGCCCATTTTATTTTCAGGGGGAGAAAGTATTCTACTTTGTTGAGCCAACTGAGGAAAACTTCAGCCAATATGAGAAGAGCGAGGTCTTCTTTGGTGATATGGTCAAGAACTGCTACAAGTGTGCTGTGAAGCCAGGACAAACTATGTTCATTCTCACAGGTACAAATTTATATTAATTTATATAAAACAGGTAGATGAAGGTGCATTGGCCTCATGTGCGCTCACCTACGGATTGAGTGGTCTGGGTTCGAGCCCTGGCCAGGGACATTGTGTTGTGTTCTTGGGCAAGACACTTTACTCTCACTGTACCTCTCCCCACCCAGGTGTATAAATGGGTACCCTCAAACTTAATGCTGCGATGGACTAGCCTGCCATAAGAGTCATAAGAAAGTGCACCTGCGGTATGTATCCCCCCTGCGGTACTTTTCCAAAGTATTGCGGGCTATAACAGTAAAGCCATCGCGCATTCTTAGAACTTTTGTGAAAAAGATATTAATAGCCACTGGTTTCATGTTTTCCCGCGCTTGTCACTAGTTCCTCGTTTTTCCACGCTTTGCTCGCTTTGCACTGGTTACTTGTTTCTCTGCGCTTTTTTGCACTGGTTAATTATTTTACCGCGCTTTTTGCACTGGCTACCTGTTTTCCCGCGCCTTGCACTGGTTGCATGTTTTCCCGCGCCTTGCACTGGTTTCATGTTTTTCCGCGTCTTGCACTGGTTACATGTTTTCCCGCGCTTGTATCTCACTCACCCTGCTTTTCACTGTTACATGTTCTTGGTTTTGCTCCCAATTGGTTTAGTTCTTTCGCCACAAAATAACTAAGTTACTCTATATCTTTTTGGCATTTCTGTAGCTGATTTTGTATTCACGGTCGCAATCTATCGTTTCCAGGGAATCGTCTCTACCGGTGAAGATTTGAAAGCCAGTGACAAAGGAGGCTCTGGCGGAAGTAACGCAACGGCGTTTAACGGAAGTGAATCGAGTCCAGTAACGAATTCTACACCCAGTGGCTCAAAACCTGACAGTAACGTAAAAGCTACGACTGAGTATTGCCCTTGTATAGTACCTAATTCCACAATAGAACAGACGTAGTAAAAACAACCTTTCAAGGAAAACAGAACATGTATACATTTGTTAGAACTCTCCAATTGCAAAAGCCGCGTTCCGATGTAGGGAATGGGTGGAGGGTCATATTTACCGAGACGAGCAGTCAAGTTCTCCTCTAAAGAATAAACGAACAGTTGGTTAAAGCGACAGCCTCTACCAGCCTAGTCTGTGCTTCTATTATACATTTCTCTTAGGGGAGTCGAGATCCAGTGCAGAATGTTAACCGTGGGGGGTTTGAACGAATGCGAAAGCAACGGTGGAGGGGTAGGTGTTGGCCACGCGCCTCAGACTTGCCTCACTTTGTTTTCGCGTTGTCTGTAGTTTCACGTTCGTTTTATTTTGTTTTTGTCGACAGTTCCCGCAAAAAGAGGGCGTCAGAAAGCTGTGACCACAACAATACAACGTCTGGCGAAAATTCTTAGAGTGGAAGATATATGAGATAAGTGCCAGTGCGTTATGTAAGGGCACGAATAGGTTAATATAATACACAATCACATAAAAAGAAAAACAAAAATGGATTGGGAATTTCGTATTACAACTTCACAGTGTATCTTTTAGTATTAATGAGATTACTTTACTACAATATACCATCAAATGGGAGATCAACTGTTAATTTCTGTTTCCTGCAACAAACCATTGTAATTTATTTTTGGCAAAAGGTGTGTCCGTCAACGTTTTGGATTTGGTCGTGGTACCGCTACTTCTCATCCCAGTGATCAATCCGAACAATGTAATAAATTGTGATATGGCGACAATTCATGCGTGTAGAAATGGAGTTTGGGAGAAGTGGTCAAAGATGTTTGGTGTGTTTAAAAATGGTCAGTTGGTTCAGTATCATCTGCATATTTCAAAATGACTGTAGTTTGTGATTTGGATTTAGAAGCAATCATTTACAGCCCTCAAGAAACATAAAATACATAATCTGCTGCTCAGTTTAGACTTATAAGCAAAGTACTTAGATCCAGAATACGACAGTTGATTTTCAGCAGTAAAGTGTTCATAGTATTCTGCGAAGTAGCAGTTTTGGAAACTTCCCAAAGGTTATTATCTCCTTCAAATTAATTTTTTCTTCAGTCAACTAGTGTATAGCAAGTCGCTTTTTATAGTGCAGTTACTCTACAAATTTCAATGATTATTATATTGAGTATTCTTACCTTCTTAGTTCCAAAAGACAAATTTGTACATGTGCCTACCACTGTTTAATTTTGAAAATTGGTTTTCTATTTTATTCCCCTCAGTAGGTATATTCTATTTTTCAAGTTTTGTTGCAATGACCGACTTCTCAGCTTGCCAGATTTGCCATTCCCGATTACACAGTTAGCCAAATTATTGAATGAAGGCCAAACCACGCACGTATACACGTTTAACACTCTACTGTAAACGTT
>CM042756.1:26550052-26584639 GCA_022496165.2 Catalaphyllia jardinei
TAACCGTAGAAATAAAGCTGCGTTTTCGTGACGGATTAGTGTGGACGGTAGGCCTAACCGTAGAAATAAAGCTGCGTTTTGAAATTACTCCGAATGAAGCGCGTTTTCGCAGACTGTTTTCGTGACAGCTTAGTGTGGACGGTTACCTGTGTCACAGCCAGAAAAAAAATCGGAGGCTATGTGGACGGTACGCCTAACGTAAACCGTAGAGGTAAAACTGCGTTTTCAAATTCCTCTAGCCTAGTGTGAACGGGGCTTTTTTTTAGTAAGCTTAAGCAAACGACAACGAGAATGCCACCAAACAAAGAGGTTAATGAGCAGAACAATAGCTGCGCACATGAGTTATAAATATTGATACATTTCGTAGCCGTCCGCTCAGTCATTTTTCGTATTTTCATTTGGAATTGAACGCCGGCGTTGCGTATTTAGCTTGAGCTAGTTCTGAGACCAATTGGTGCACTGAACAGATCTAGACAATTGCGAAATTTCAAGGTAAAACATAAATTCGTTATTTTTACTAGGCGTTGTCCGCGGGGCGGCCGTCGTCATTGCTTGAGTTCTCTAATGTGATGAGCCACAACGGCTCTTTAAATGAGATTGTCATTCAGAGTTAACTGGGAGATCTGCCGTTGACCAGCGGATGATCGTTGCGGGCATGCGTAGTTGTGCCATTACTGTGCAGTTTTGCCCTCGTGGTTTTCAAGTGCTCTGCCTACCTTTGCCACTTTGCCTTTGGTTTGCCCCCTTCCATGCACCCGCCTCTTGGCTCATGGTGGGCCTGTGTCCTGCCAAGTATACTTATTCTCCGCTAAGAATTCAGTGTGACAGGAGCCAGGGAGAGGTGACCCGTGGGCGGTTGCTATGGTTACCCGATTATTTTCATTATAACCACACTCACTTGCTCATTGCCTGCTTTGAATATTGCTTATCAACAAGTAACTATTACGAACTGGACCAAGGCCATAAGTAACGTAATTATGAGTATTATTTCAATTCTGCTATTCGTGTTCCGGCCCATTATTGCATTGTGCATCCCTACTGCGCACGATTTCGCGTCATTAGCACGCGCAAATGACCGCGTGCACGTACACAACGTAAAGAGGTGACTCTCAGCGAAAAAAATGCTCAAATACGTCTATAATTCATTGTCCTTCCACTGAATGAGTGGAAAAAATTTTTAACATCAGGTTAAAAAATCACTGCCGAAAATGTTTACTTACCCATTCAATCGCGACCTGAACCTTACCATCCCTAGAAGACGCACGCTAGAAAGACATTTGTCAACTCTGATCCAAGACAGGAGTCCATCATTAGGAGCCTGCAACTACCCCATATTCCTGTCACGGCGTTTTTACAGACCGATCTATATTTAGGTCCCCACAGGAACCTCGGTAACCAATTGCAATCATAAGCAGGGGCTAATGTCGACATATCGACATGTTCACGTGAGACCGCATTGTTTTATCCCTACCGGAGCTTGCTCATGTAGACTGAAACTGGCCTCTTTCTCGGGAAAAATATCTAAAAATAGACTGGTCTGTAAAATGTCGTTGCATTTGCATATTATGGGAGTTGTAGACTCCTAGTAATGGGCCCTGTCCAAGATGCACATTTTTGCCAAGAAATACATACCAAATATTTCCTTTACGACGGTAAAATGTATCTATTGAGACTTTATGATATCAACTCTATGTGTTTTGACCACTGATACCCCCGAAGCATAGCGCCATTCAGAAACAAACGCACTTATGGGTGCCACTACGTGGATTTTTGATAAACCTTTGAGGAGTTATGATTCTTAAATGAGCACCGTACCATATGTTTCATTTAATCTCGTATTTCGAGTAACTGCATTATTAGAAACAACAGCAAAAATATTGAAAAAAAAAATCAGTCTAACTTCAAGTGTTATTTCTAGGGAATCACCTAAACAAACTTCCGATTGATTAGCCTACGAAGCAGCCGTAAAACGGGAGAGGAGGAGTGAGCGGAGATCAAACGAGAATGAACTACGTTTTTCTGAAATGGGTAGTGGGGTACTGCTAATTACAGATCGATACAAAAATAAGCGAGAAACTGAAATGAAAGCGGCGGTTCTTAGCTTAGCTCCCGTCATCACCATACTGGAGAACTTTGAAAACGGTGTTTTCACTCTGAAAACGTACCAATTAAATGATTTCCGTTCACATTTCACAGGATGAATTTGAAAACATCACAGTTACCGTTCATTTGGATTTGTGTTTGAGGAAAACTCAGGCAGGAAATCACGTGATTATCGTGACGCCATCGGTTTCGAAAAGCTTCGTTTTTAAACTGCTTTCCTTCCACACTAAAAAAAAACAATGTGTTTTCAAATTTCTCCGGTAAGAAGAGCGTTTTCGAAAAGCTCCCGTTTCCACGACAGATTAGTGTGGACGATAGGCCTGGCCGTGAAATAAAGCAGTTCTCAAATTAATTCAGCAAAATATTTGAACAGATTTCCTTGGATTTCAACAAATTAAAAGACATTGCAATTGTAATTCGGGACATGGCAATTTCCTGCAATTTCAGGGTTCTCCCAAATGAACAATAGCTGTATTTCTTCGTGAAATTTTGCGGATGGCATTCAAAATGACATCAAACGCTCTTACGTCATAGAAAAATTTCAATTTTATCGTTAAATAAGTTTTCTTCCTCAAATAGACGAACTAGAAAACATTCCCGCAACTCCATTTACATGTGTCGGTGTACTTTGAAGAACGAGGAATACAACAATAGTTGCTATTCTTATTCAATGAAATGCTAATAAGTTGCGGGGTATTTTGAAGTTTAGCCTGTTTTTCAATGATGCACTTTATTGCACGCTACCAGGCTTTGCATTTTTTTCAAATTCTCGAAGCTTTGCAAAATATATGAAACTGGCTTGCTGATAATTGTAATCAAATTCTGCGAATTTGCAAAAAATCAAGTGTTGCGAATATTGCTCTTTCAAAATTACGAAACTAAGTCGTTACAAAACGGAAAAGTTGGTGCTATAAGGGATATCGAATGAAGAATTTGTAAACGACCGGCAGTTTTGTTTGAGTTGTAGACGAATTACATTGTGCCAAAGAAAGAAAAGTGAATATTGATAAGCCTAGAACTTCTGTACCCGAGTATCCATGGCAGCATAATTATAAGGCATCTTGAGGTTTATAAAACAATAGACATTAAAACGTGCCTGATCCATAAACAAATGGCTTGTTTTGTTTCGGGAAAGAAAAGATCAATACAATAAGTGTAATAAGTTCTCCGCTTGACTGCTTTATGAACGTCACTGTCTCAATAACCGCAATCTTAAGCCAACGCAAAACGTTTGTTTGATTTGAAGATGCGTGTCTAGCAAAGTCTAACGCTTCTGGCGAAGCTCTGAGTTTTTGACCTGTTTTCATTGCTTCTTCAGCAAGGGTTTATCTGGTAAAAGTGAGATATCAAGGAGATGTGCTTTGCGATGGGCCTGTAGATGAATTTTAACGCATTCATACAGATCGTATGCGTTGTTCTGGCTTGGACAGCCACCATCGAAGGTACGTATAAATATAACATTATTAGCTAGTTGTTATGTTTGTTTTAATCCAATTTTGAATTTTTTAGGACTTGTGAAGGATTTTTTTGATATCAAGATACACGAATTTGCTCTGAAAAGTGCCGCGGAACCAAATGTCGAGTACAATCTGCATTCTGTTTCACTGGCTTTAGACTTAACGATTTCTCCAGTGTGAAAGCAATAAAAATGCGTAAACACTGAAAAACCCAAGCATGGACATAAGGATTAAAATGAGTTTTGAACTTTTTGCTTTAAAAATTACACTTGTGTTTCTCACTCTTGTGCCTGTTTGTTGGCCGGACTCTTGCATATGACTTCCGCTAAAACGATTGCTTTGACTTAGTAACAAGGTTATCAATAGCGTGGATTACATCACAGTTGTCTTTCGCATTGATATCTTTCTTGTTTACTTTAAGTCAAAAGTTTCTCACAGGTAAGTTATTTGAGTGATCAAGCGCATGTTTTGAATACATGTATTGATTACTGTACGTGAGTTGGGCATTGTGATTACATGAATAATTTAACCAAATCAAAAATGTAAGATTTAATCAGCTGGTGCTTCGAATCGCAAATAAAGTTCTAGCAGGGAGGTAAACTTTCCAAAAGTTTAATTCCGAACGTGGCTTTGTGTGGCTTTTACTTGGCCATGTAGCTTAAAGTGAATTCAGTTTTCTTCCCATGAAAGTGCATAAGAACTTGAAAGCGTTCACAGAGATCTGTTAACCACGGCCAGCACGATGCACTTGTAACCTCAAGTCGCGGATTATAGCCCGCAAGTCAGTAAACTCACAAAGCTAAGGTGGCTAGCTCCCAAGTGACTTGATAGCTCATTTGGAGAGCTCTGCACCAGTATCGTAGAGATCATGTGTTCGAATCTCGTCCAGGCCTGATTTTTTTTTCAGGCTTTAATTTCACAACTGCTCAAGTTGTGTACATAACTGCGATAACCATTCTTGTCTTGATACCAAGTAAAGTCGATTAGCCCCCACGCATATTCACGCTCAAAGAGCGATTAATAGACAGGGTTTTCAACTTCTGTTTGGGCCGGATAGACATGAACGGGTAATCGACTTGGGGACTAAACGACCAGATACCGAAACGCCACGATTCACTATATATTCTGGAAGCTTTTCCGTCGGAACAGCTAGAAATATGTCTATACTGAAACAAATATTACGTACTTTCATTCCGCGCATCTTATCCCAAAATTATAACGGTTGTCAAGGATTTGCTGCAATGTCAGTGTTGTTTAATCTAAAATATGATTTGCGTTAGCGTAGTCCGGTCCTCTTAAAACAATGCAAAGTTACAGCTTATAAGGCTTTTTAATTGTAAAGTAGTCTTTTCAGCTTTGCTTTGAGACACACTCATGTGTGGTACACCACAGTTGTGGGGACATAAAGCAGGAACATGTTTCAGCGACAGCTTGCCTCATGTTGTTCGCCCATCTTGGCGAAAAAGTTCTGTTGTGGGGACCAAATTTTGTTCCCTCAACATGTTACCTGAGTTTCAGCTGGTTTGAATTAGTGCATCATGAAGCAAGGAGAAAATTACCTCACTACTGTTCAATATGTTGCATCGTGTGCACTGCTTTTGCAAACTGTCCACGCCACAACCGTGACATAGATATGAAACAATATCGGCTTCATGCCCACCAGCTTGAACACGAAGCCGTTTCTTTCACATCTCCGCAACACGTGCCGTAGTGTGCGCTGACGAACGCTTTCTTTCATTTCTCGCCGTAAGCTTTGTAACACCCTCAGGTCTTGCAACTGCAATATGCTATGACTGCTATGCTACTTTGCAGTTGCTAAACGTCGCACAAAAGAATATCAAGTAAGACAGCTTCAGTAGTACATGACAAAAGTTTCACATATTGAGATGCAAAATTCACTTATAAAGTCAGTAGAATCTTATTTTTCTCAGTCATCGTCCAAAACCGACAAAAATACTAAGCCCTTGATTGAGTCGTGTAACACCATTGTTAAGAAACGTTTTACCCCTCCAGCGATGTTCTACAACGTACATTTTTAACGCTACTAAATATATTACAAATCAGGGATACTTAGCTAGGCAGCCTTCTTTTCAAACGTGTTGACGTCATCCCTTATTGAGGAGGTAGAAAAGTGTGAGGCTGAAGGTAACAGGAGACTCTCTTTAAGGTAGTTAGTGTTCCAACATACATGTTTTGCTCAGCACCTTTAAGCCATGGTGAGTGAGCTTCAAACCGTAATTTTACCCACAGTAGTAAGTGTTTTTCATAAACAAATCCACCAGCAGTGCCACATAAAGGCTTTCAGATCTCGCTGATTCGACAAAGACACTCGTGATTGCAAGAACGCGCTTTATGTTAAAGAAAATGTCAAAATAAAATCGACCATATAACGGCGAAAAGAGAAGGACACTTATTGTCTAAATGGATGATATCTTTGAGCGGCTTTGCTCAAGGGTTTTTTCTCATCCTGTTTTTCGAATTTCAATCTCTTGACGCAAGCCTCCAAACACTGTCAAAAGACTGTATTGAACTGAATGTCTTAGCGTCAAATTTGTATTTCGTCTGTAACGACACCTCTCGTTTGTCTTGCTTAGGTGCCGCTCCTGTGTTCAATCCCAGCTCTTACAGCGGCGCAGTGGATGAAAATGTGCCCACGGACACCACAGTCAGCGGAATCACTCTGTCAGCGTCAGACAGTGATGGCGATAGCATTACATACTCAATAATAAGTTCAGCGGGGCCGTTTAAACTGAGTGGCGATGGACTTGGCGTGCTAACTAATGGACTGGTTATTGACTTCGAAACACAGAACTCTTACTCGCTAACTGTTCAGGCGGAGGCCGCAGGTAAGCATGGGAAAGGGCCATGACAAAACAGAAACTTCAACTTTGACTTACAGGAAACTGGCCGCAGTAGCCTAGTGTTTTGTGTCACAAGACTGGGTACAAGCATCCTTTCTATTGCCTTTATTTATAGAAAATAGAACACAGAAAATACGCGCTATGATTGGGGAAAGATCGTGTCTCTATTAAATGTTTCTATTGAACAATTGAATTTTGAGCTCGAGATTTCTTTTTACGATAACAGCAGAAATTCTCGCGCGCTTATTGGCTATTTTTTATCGTCAATAAGCGGACAGACACATGAATTTATAATTCATGTGATGCGGCAACGAGCGAGAGCGGACAATTTGACACTTTGCTATCCTAAAAAAACAAATGGACGTGAGTTTTTCATGCGTCTGTCCTGTTATAGACAATGAATATCGTCATAACATTGTCAAAGTTCTCTGCGGATCCACTCGGCTATCACCTTGTGGATCCACAGCTACTTTGACAATGTTATGACGAAATGTATGATCAATAACAGGACAGACGCATGAAAAACTGACGTCAATTTGTTAAATCGCGTGATAGTTGACTCGAACTACGCACTCATCAACTATGGTGCATCGAGTTATACACTCGGGAAAATTTGGGAGAACTCGAAAAAGCTGTGGAAACACCCGCCTATCGGTTCGAATTCCCACAGCATTTCTCGTCCTCCGAAGCGTCCACTCGTATTTCTATTGGCCGATAGAAAAGAAAAATGATTTCTTTGTCTGAAATATCATAGTTAAATACTGGGGGCACTTTACTTCGTAACAACTGGGACCAACCTTGTAACACTATTTGTTTGTTCTTAGCCTTCGAGCAGGCTCCGGCTTTGAGTCCCGCGAGCGAGTGGCGAAGAGCAAAGCAATCCGCAGGGAAGGAGTCTGGTGAAGAAGCGATTTCGCGCGCGCTTGCGCCTGTGTTCCAACGTGAACCTGCTCGTAGTCTGGTTTGTTCTTGACTCACCGTAGAAAGGATAAACAACCAAGAATCGGAGCAAGTCCCTGAAACAGTGGTAGCTACACGTTTCGGGGACCAATATAAACAGAAGCGTTGAACGTTCACTGAACAAGATGTAGCGTCAACTGCAACAGTAGTCTGGCTTGCACCAGTTCTGTCCATCTTTCATATCTCCCTGTCATGCAACGCTACGCTTTCTGGAGAGAGGCTCCCCTTCTTGCGAGAGCGTAGCGTAGTCTCTTGTTTTAAGTTAAGCAATAGACCTTTCCCGTATTCCGACAAACAATGGCGTTGAGTCGAGTTCAGGGTGGACAAAAATAGAGCAAACGTATGAAAATGTTCACCCCAACCTTGTTCTGGTACACACATCTTCTATTGTCCGTATGCACCGAAAGTGGAATGCGGGAAAGGTTTCTTGTTTGTCATACCACTTTAAACGAAAGGACTAAAATCTAAATATTATTTCGTCTGCAGCATCCAGAGGACATCACGCTAACTCTGAAACATTAAAATGATAATAAAAACTAAAACTACAAACAAAACTAATAACTTGGACTTCTTTCCAAACTGTCTTCAATCCGCTTCAGGTGAGACAGCAACAGCGAGCGTAACAATTACAGTGAACGATGTCAACGAAGCCCCTAGCTTTACGCTTTCTTCTTACAACGGTGAAATAGCAGAGAACAGTGCTAATGGAGTAGATATCATTACTATAACTGCTACGGACCCTGATAACGGAGATACGCTGACTTACAGCCTCTCGGGCTCAGGTGAGTTTTGATTTCACCATGCTAAGGGGTGGACTATTTGCCATTTGAGGGAAGGGTGGGTGATTTTGAACTTACTTGTCCTGCAAGCATACTGGTAGCAAATGACTTTTTATTTTCCATCCAGGTTCATCGTTGTTTAAAGTGCTTAGCAATGGAGTCATAGAAGTAGCCGGAAGCCTCGACTTTGAGACAGATACCAGTTATTCTCTGACACTAAAGGCAACAGACTCTGGCTCTCTGAACGACACCACTGGAGTTGTAATCTCAGTCACTGATGTTAACGAGAGTCCCTCGTTCACCGGCGCACCGTATTCTGCTATAATTGCAGAAAACGACGTCACAGCGAGTGTTGTGACTGTTGCTGCAACCGACCCTGACGGTAAATTGCTTTAGAAAAAACGTTTACCAGAGAACTCACGCTTGCTCTATGTGGAGGCACGGGGGCTTCTTGGTTAGTGCGCTCGTCTCCGGATCGTTGTGTGGCATTCTTTGACAAAAACCCGTTCCTTTCAGAGTACGGTCGAATTGCTAAGAAGACCTGGCAAACTTAGAACTTCGAGCCGAATTATCTTGGGATAAACTGGTTGGAAGGGGTAAGGGGGGATAAAAATACTCGCAGTTAATTTCTACCGAAAGAAATTGAGGTATAAGCAATGAACTGGAGACGCCATTTGAGCACGCTCAACTTCAGATATATCCAGGATTGAACGCTAATGATATTCAAATTCCTTATGGTGAGCATCACGAAGTGTCCTCGTCGGTAAAAGGTCTCCAAAACACACACAATTCTGTCAAATATGACGTAACAGGAAAATGACAAATACCCCTGCTAAATATGAAGTACTAATTAAACAATACTTGTCTTCAATCCTGGATATAAGTGCTCAACCTGACTCAAACACTGACCCTACGCCATTTTATTTTGTGTTTTAGGAGATACAGTCACCTATTCTCTATCCGGCGCCAAAAGCTCTGATTTCACCATCCACGCGTCTAGCGGCGTGGTCACCCTTAACAACGCACTCAACTATGAGTCACGCCCTTCCTACTCGCTCACTGTCACGGCATCCGATGGTAACGGTCACGGTAGCGTGACCTCCACATCATTGACAGTTACGGTGACCAATCAGAATGACGCACCAGTCTCCCTCAGTAGCTCGTACTCGGCCACTATCGCAGAAGACGAACCCAGCGGAACAAATGTGCTCAAAACCGAAGCCTCCGATGAGGATGGACACGGTATCTTGTTCTCCTTATCAGGCAGTTCAGATTTCACGATTCTAAACTCGGGTATGATTCGTATCAAATCTGGGGTCACTCTCGATTTCGAGACACAAGATAGTTACAATTTAACGGTAACTTTCTCCGATGGTACTTTGAGCGACTCTAAGTTTGTCTCCATTACTGTTCTGGATAAAAACGACGCCCCCACGCTGCCAAGCTCTCCCTACTCGACTAGCATCTCCGAAGATTTATCGGTTGGCACGAGTGTCTACGATGTGGATGCGAGTGACCAGGATGGTGATTCGCTGACGTATTCGTTGTCGGGATCGGGTGTGACGCATTTCACGATAGACTCTGTTACGGGAATTGTGACAACCACTAAGAAGCTGAACTATGAGGATACGACTTCATACTTCATGACTGGTGGGTAGATATGCCACTAAGGCATATTACAAGTTATACAATAAGAATTGTTGGAACAAAGAAAGCAATCGGCTATATAGAACTACTTAGCTCCAAAATGAATTTGTTCACTAGTCGCGCCTAACTTATCTTCTGATGCTCGCTCGCTTGACTCCTAAGAATTCAGTTTAATTCATAGCCACTGAATTGTGTTAAAACTAGATTGTAAAAGAACGTTTGTAACGGCATTAACCAAATGCAGACTGTGAACTTGCAGACTTTTTAAAGGTATATATCGCTTTACAATAATTACAGTACCACTATTGAGAACCAACCTTAATCATGTTTACTGGAGGGCAAGTCCTCGGGTCTGCAGTCTCTTATCTGTTTCACGCCCGCTTTTATAGAATAGTTTATCGAGCAGCCCTTCTTTTTTTAAGCAAGGTTCTCTGTCTGCACACAAGATTGCCTGAGCAACGGTTCTCGTCTATTCGTCTGAAAGAATTTCCCCCATTTCTTTTTAAAAAGGTAGTTTATTTATCTCTATCACTTTCAACTAGTGAATTAGTCAATTTGTAAGGACAACGTGACAAAAGTATTGGAGGTTTGTTAGCTATAATGGAGTAACATTATTGATTCGTAACCTGAATCCAAACTTTGGACTGTAGAAATACCCCTGGTCGCTTCGGGTTGAAGATCGGAGAAACATGAGCTGCTTAACCCCCTGGGCTTGAAAAAAGACGGATAACTCCTTTTTACGCGTTTTATTCTTACCATTCTTTCCATAGTGCACGTTTCTGATGGAAATGGCGGCCGCGCATCTACCAGCCTCACAATCACGATCACTGACGCCAATGATTCCCCAAAATTTCTTGGAGCACCATATGTTGTTGCTATTGATGAAGGTCTTTCAAGTGGATTTACACTGTTGACTGTGTCTGCGCTTGATGATGACAGCGGAGACACGCTGACATACAGTCTTTCTGGAATAAATAATGCCGACTTTGTGATCGCAAGCAGCTCTGGTCTTATAAGTACTGCAAAGAGCTTAGATTATGAAGTTGTGGCATCATATGCACTGGCAGTTTCTGTGAGTGATGGTGCAGTCACTATCACGACGTCTTTAACAATTGCTGTCAATAACAAGAATGATGAGCCTGTATTCACTAACGCACCTTACTCAGCAGCGGTTGATGAAAATGACGCAGGTGCAGCCGTGTTTACCGTGAGCGCATCCGATCAGGATACCGCTGACAGCTTGACTTTTTTCCTCGTGGGCTCAGGTTCAGCTGATTTTGCATTAGATTCCTCCACAGGCGCTATAACACTCGTTCGCGCCCTTGACTACGAATCTAGACCTTCATATTTTCTATCCATAATCGTTTTAGATGACAACGGAGGTAGCGCCGCAACAAATCTTAACGTGACAGTCAACGATTTAAATGAGAGCCCAAGTTTTCTAACAACGCCTTATAGTGTGAGCATTGCTGAGAATCTTGAAACAGGAACCCGTGTTATACAGGTAGTAGCGACTGATGAAGACAGTGGGGATTCTTTGACTTACTCCCTAACTGGAACAAACAGTAGTCATTTTACAATCTCCTCCTCGACAGGCCTGGTGACTACTACGCAACCGCTGGACCAAGAAACCGTGGGCGTTTATACACTGAGTATCAGTGTAACAGACGGTGACTCGTCTGCGACTGAAGTCCTGTCAGTCACAGTGATTGACAAAAACGACGCACCGACTTTCACCAGCGCACCTTACAGTGTAAGCGTGGTGGAAAACGACGCCGCTGCCGCGGTTTACACAGTTAGCGCTACTGATGAAGACAGTGGCGATTCCGTGACTTTCACACTATCCGGAACAGGAAGTACCGACTTTTCGATTGGTCCATCCACGGGCGTGGTCACTTTAACACGTGCTTTGGATTTTGAAACCACACCCGCGTACTATCTTACCATCAGAGCCTGTGATTCAAACGGGGGTGTGGTTATGACAAGTTTAAACGTGACAGTCGTCGATCAGAATGACTCGCCTCAGTTCGTTGTCACACCATATAGTGTGAACATCGGTGAAAACCTCCCCGTGGGGACCACTGTGATAAAAGTTTTTGCTACTGATGATGATCCTTCAGACACACTGACATACAGTCTGTCTGGAGCTAACAGCAACCACTTTAATATCGGCTCAAATACAGGTGTTATAACCACGACGCAAGAACTTGACAGGGAAAACATCAATTCTTATTCACTGAACGTGTCCGTATCAGATGGCATCGTGACAGTTAATGAAGGAATAACTATCAGCGTTGATGACGGCAACGACGGTCCGACGTTTTCTAACGCGCCTTACAACGCAAGCGTGAACGAAAACGTCAACAGTGGAAGCGTTTTTACCGCAAGCGCCACAGACGAAGATGGAGATACAGTAACGTTTAGCTTATATGGAGTAGGAAGTGAGCTGTTTTCGATTCACGCTAATACTGGAGTTGTATCTTTAGTCGACGCTCTTGATTATGAAACTGTCAGCGGTTACACGCTAATAGTCCAAGGAAGTGACAGTAATGGGGGAGTGGCAATTACGTCATTGTATGTTAACGTTGTCAATCAAAATGATGACCCAGTCTTCCTGGGCACACCTTACAGCACAAGTGTTGGTGAAGACGCTGGCATTGGAAGCACTGTGTTGGTTTTAACGGCGTCAGATCAAGACGGTGATTCGTTGACGTTTAGTTTGATTGGCGGCAGTGATTTTAACATTGGATCAGCTACAGGGATCATAACAACGAGCCAGGTATTTAGATTAACTGTGCCAGTTGTAATGTAAAACTGTTTTTTGGACAAAGGTATTAGTTTCAAAAGGAACTGTTGGGCTGTGCGGGCGGGCAAGTCCACTTTTCGAGCTTTAGCCCCATGTTAAAGCCTCCCAGGGATTTGGAGAAACAATATATATTTTTAGGTTTAATTTGTGGGAATGAGGGATATTTTGGGAATTAATTTCCGGGAAAAAGAAATAGGTGCACTATTAAAGGGAACTTTGTCAAAAATGTTTTGGGAACCATGGAATTTATTAAAAGGGAACAGGTGAAATTTTCAAGGGATCATGAGAACACACTGTTCGCCTCTTCCTCTTGGGAGGCCCTCCCTTGTAAAAAAGTGAAGCACTTAACTCTTACGAAAAACTAAAGCTCAAACGTCAGCTTCACAAACTCGACACGACAGTTGCAGTGCGTTTCAAAACACCTTTAGACAAACGGTTTTCGAAGTTTGTTTAAAATTCCCGAAGTTCGCAACGGACTTGGTGTTTTCATTGCGTAGTTGTCAATCAAATCATCAGTTGCGAAGGTCGTCGCGAGCGAAGTTTGCGTCATCCGGTGTCAACTTCGGGGATTTAAAACGAACTTCGAAAACCGTTTGTCAAAAGTTTTGTGAACCGCACTGTAATTTACTTATCAACTTCAAGTTAATTGATTAATTTCACATGCAGCTGAATGTTTCAGTGACAGTAAACTGTTAGTGAGAATTGAGTCATGCACTTTTTAGTCCACTAAAATAAAGTAGAATAATGTAATTCAGTCTAGGGTGGGGTTGCCTACAAGTGGTGACACTTTTAGACAAAAATTAGCCAAATGCGGAAATTTTTAGGGTGTAGCCAAGATTGAAACGAACATTGGAGTTAAACATAATAGTGTTTATGTACCCTCTACTTTGTGATACAACAAGATACAACATCTTTTATTTCTACATGATTTATTTAAAATTTAATTTATTCGGCTGCAAATTTATTCAAGTCTATTTTTTTTTCACTTGTTACCAGTCCTTAGATTATGAAACAACCAGCTCCTATTCGATGACTGTAAATGTCACCGATGATTTAACGACAGTCTCTCAACCGCTGACCATCAGTATCCGGGACGTTAACGACGCTCCGTCATTTACTGATGCACCTTACAGCGTTAGCGTCAATGAAAACGAGGTTGCAGGCGCAGTTTATACGGTCAGCGCCTCAGATCCAGATTCAGGTAAGTTTTCGAAAGTGTGTTTAAAATGAGGGTGTTTGAAAGCTCTAGGGATTATTCTTGTGTTATTCAAATTTATTCCGTCCCCGAGCCAGGTGTTCTACAAAGCTAGTCATCACAAAATTAAGTAAGACTGTGTATTTCTGTTTGTTTTTCGCTGCATTATGAACTCAAGTATTCAAATTTCTTCAAGCATCTCTTCAATTTGTCCGAAATCACAAAAGAGCCGAATCATGGCCAGAAAGCAAAATTGTGAAGCAATCGCATTTTGATAGGAACAAACTAATTGGACTTAAAATCAGCCAGACTGAAGTGCACGAGACTAGTCTTTTCGAAGATCCGAAGATCAGGGACGCCGACAAAAAGGCATAATGTTACAGTGCAATACGTTTATAGAGCCAAATTTGAGAGAAGGGTCCAACCATTTTTACTTAGAAGTTGCATGTCTTTCGGGCACGGTTTTTTCGTTATCTTGTTTTAGGTTTATAATAATCCCGTGGAAGACTTTTCAAGCATTTTAAAATGTGCAACTAATTAAGAATAGGTTAACGCTAAAAGAACAGAATTACCAAGCATCAGCGCAACGTATTGTAATGTTATCCTTGGCAAGCTCTGTAGCAGCGTGCAGTGTTCCGCAGTATGTTCACGATAGCGTGTCGAATGTGTCTCATTTTCCAGCAGTAAATCACAGGGTTTAGAGATGAATTAAGAAAAACCAAAGTCCACGAGTAAATTGTAGACTTCTTCACGGTGAGATGAGGACCTTGGATTACTCTGGCAGCAAAAATAACAAAGCGAGGCAGGTAGCAAATCAAGAACACGAGATGTACGTAAAATAAAGCCACCGCTGACTTTTTAAGGCTCGCAAAATTTACCACGTTTTCATTTTGGGCTGCTTGTTGTACTTCCTGTGGTTGTGGTTGAAGGGCTCGAATTTGGTTCTTGTGACGCCGTAAAACTAGATAGACCTTCCAATAAATGAAAGTCGTTGCTAGAATACAAGCAGCAGTGAAAAAAGGAAAAATTACAGAAACAATACGGGAGAGATAAAAATGCATTGAAGAACTGAGCAAGCAAAAAATCCATATTGACATCACCACAGCAACGACCCGCTTGTGAGTCACAATTTCCTGGTATCTGAGATGAAGATGAATTGCCAAGAATCGATCCATACTTATTGCAACAACTGTAAGATATGACGTTGCAGCAAACAATCTTACAGGGAAGAAAAGAAAGTTAAACACTGTGCAGGAAGATAGGATTAGCCGAGACCATCTCACCATGAGCAAGATGTAGAATGGTTCGCTCAGCAGACCAACACCAAGATCGGAAACAGCGAGGCTTAGAAGTAATGTTTTCAAAGGTTTTGGCAACGAGGGTGTTTTTCGTATCGCGTAAATTGTGACAATGTTCAGCATGATGGCTGTATAGGATAAAAAACTGTTGAAGACACAGTTGACGATGTAGGTCGATTGAAGGTCTTCACCATCGACGATCGTGGGAGTAATCTGCAGCAATATGTCGCAAGTTGTTTTCATCACAACTTTAACTTGCTGAGGTCTTTTTAGAACACAGAAATAATTTCTTCCAACTTTTTCCACCAAGAACAGCTAACGTATGCTTCGTCCTCGCTTTCTAAAGGCTTCAAAAGGAGAGCTGATTCCCGAGCTGATTCACCTGCTTGAAAAGGTTCCTTATAACAGATCAAACATTGAGTTCAGAGTCGACAGAACTTGGGTTCTTCAACATTTTACTCCCATGCGCTGAATAAAGTTGAACTTTGTCGACGACAGACAGTAATTTGAATAAAACCAAGACTTTCTGAAATTGCATACTTTAAACATCCAATGAAAGACTTTGCAGTTGTTAGTTATAAGTGTATTAAATTGCACAATGTTGGCCATCTGTACCTACTAAAGTTGTGTAGGCTTTTAAAAATAAAACCTGCAACTGTGTTTTAACTTTTGATGCAAGACCAATATCCCCTTTGGTTTACGATTGTAAAGACTTACAGCATTTGATCCGGTTCAGAATGATAGAGATGAGTACATAGTGTGATGTCCAAGGAAAAACACCATGAATATTTGTATATATTATGGCAAAACTGACAGACATGACTACATAATACGTGTCTTAAAAGGCGTTAAATGGAATGTTGAATCACCCTTACATACACCTGCCAGCAAGTTGATTCTTGGATAAAAGCTATTGTCATAACTAAACTTCTTGCCGATGGTTCCATAGTTTGGTTCATTCTATCACGAATGCCGTTTTCTGATTGGCTAAGCTACTCACTGTCTGTTCTGTTTTAGTATAAATCTACGAGTGTTGTATCACGAATGCCGTTCTCTGATTGGCTACGCTACTCACTATCTCTTACGTTATAGATAGTGAGTAGCGTAGCAGTGTACTCTTGACGGCAAAATCAAGGCTGTTTCTTGGCGTTTTCGAAGTGCCTGTGAAGAGGATTTAGATAAAGGTTTGAACGACTAGTAGATTTATACTAAAAAAATCGAGTCGATTTCTATGCGTGATAGTCAAATTCGAGCTCATAGTCTAATTATTAAAAGGATAGTAAGTAGCGTAGCAGTGTGCGCATGTCAACAAAATGGCGACCGCTTGTTTGCGTTTTTGTAGTGTCTGTGAAGAGGATCTAGATAAAGTTCTGAACGACTAGTAGATTTGTGTACGTACCAAAGCACTGAACCAGATTATTTATAATGTAATTGTCTACTATGATAACAGTGCTACGGTTCGGAATTTTGGAATCAGCCCGATGTACATGTAGTACTCTTCCTCAGTTCGCGGCGATTTCAAGAATCTTTGAAATGTATAGAGGAGAGGGGAATCGGACCGGGAGCGAAGGAGGACGGCTGTTTTCGCAGGCTAGATTTTAGGTTTTAGATTTAAAACTGGCCTCAGCACTTGTTGAAATTACATCGAGCGTTATTTTAGGTCAAATTAAAGTGCACGAAACAGTCGGACGAAAGTGCAATCGAAACAATCGCATGAAATAAAGTTCTTAAACTAACTTCACTCTACATCTTCGTCTACATTAATTTTAACCTCAATATGGCGTTCTCATCAGAGTTTAATAGAGAGTCTTTTCACATGACCGACTTCTACCGTGTTGGTGTCCCAAAATAATGAAACGGCAGCCATTTTAGTGTTCCAAACCAATTCTTTTGGAGCTGAACTCTTCCCTGTTGTAAACGCTTTCTTTAGTTTTAGTACAGTTGTGTGGCTGTTGGCCTCGTGAGTGAAAGCGTTCTAAACGTTCTTTGGCGATTATTTCTAAGATTTAATATTAACACAGTTTTTAACTTTCATCTATAGGTGACACCGTCACTTTTCTACTCTCAGGCCCAGGAAGCGCCGACTTCTCCATTCATCCAACTAGCGGTATTGTTTTATTAAACCATGCGCTAGACTACGAATCTATGGCGTTCTACCTCTTAACAGTCACCGCTTCTGACACAAACAGCGGTATGGCACAAACCACACTCAATGTGACAGTTGTCGATCAAAATGACGACCCCCAATTCGTTAGCGCGCCATTTATAGCTCAAGTTGACGAGAACCTGGTCACCGGTTCTACAGTTCTGAAGCTCACCGCGACTGACCAAGACGTAGGTGATTCACTGACCTTTAGCATCGCTGGCACGAATTCCGGACACTTTGCTGTATCTTCCACTGGGCTTATAACAACGACTCAAGCTTTAGACTATGAGACCGTGAATACCTACTCTTTGAACATTTCCGTTTCCGACAGCACCAGCTCTGTAACAGAAGCTTTAACAATCGCAGTGCGAGACACAAATGACGCACCCGTTTTTGCCAATGCGCCTTACACTGTCACAATACCCGAAAATAATGTGAGCGCTGTCGTGCTCACTGTAAGCGCAACCGATGCTGACAGCGGAGATACCCTGCCATTTTTCCTATCAGGGGTAGGCAGCGGTGATTTTTCCATCCTGTCATCCACTGGGTTGATATCTTTGAACACGGCGTTGGACTACGAACGGAAGTCAAGTTATGTTCTCGACGTTATCGTTCGTGACGGAAATGGGGGGCAAGCGACGTCATCTTTAACCGTGACTGTCTCCGATGAGAATGACAGTCCTAGCTTTATAGGTACTCCTTACAGCGTGTCGCTTGATGAAGATGTCTCTATAGGAACTACAGTGTTGCAGGCGTCTTCTATTGACGAAGATTTATCTGATAACCTGACATACACCCTGTCCGGGACTAATAGCTCGGATTTCAGCATTGCCTCAAGCTCTGGTGTTATAACGACTGCTGTCACCCTTGATTACGAGTCTGTTAGCTCTTATTCCTTAATAGTGGCAGTCTCAGACGGAACAGACTCAATCTCTCAAGCTGTCACCATTAGTATCATTGACAAAAATGACGCGCCTACCTTTGTATCCGCGCCTTATTCCATCACCGTCGCTGAAAATGCTACCACCAGCTCACTGCTCACTGTAAGTGCCTCTGACCAGGATACCGCAGACACATTGAATTTCCTTCTCCTAGGATCTGGCAGCGAATTGTTTTCGATCCACTTGACGTCTGGCGTGGTTGCCTTGACTTCAGCATTGAATTACGAAGTAACGTCTCTTTACACTCTAACTGTCCGTGTGTCTGACAGTAACGGTGGAGTCGCGACTACTTCTTTAACTGTAACTGTCTCGGATGTTAACGACTCTCCCCAGTTTCTTGGCACACCTTACTCGGCCACAATCAGCGAGAATCTTCCCAGCGGAAGTGACGTCATTAAAATTACTGCTATCGACGCAGACGGTGACTCTTTGACCTACAGCTTATCGGGAACGAACTGCGGATATTTCCAGATCTCGTCGTCTTCCGGTCTAATTGAGACCACTCAAGAACTTGACTACGAAACTTTAAACTCTTACTCTCTGATTGTCGGTGTTAGTGACGGAACTTTAAGCATCACTACAAGATTAACTATCACAGTAACTGACATCAACGATGCGCCTTATGTCACGAATCTACCCGCTAACGTCACAGTTGTCGAGAACGACGTCACGGCCACTGTGATTGACATCAACGCTACTGATCCTGATGATAACAGTATCACCTTTACTTTAAGCGGGACCGGAAGTGACGACTTTGCAATTAATTCCGCCACCGGGCGAATAACTTTGAGTGTGCCGCTGAACTATGAGCTGCAGGCGCTTTACTCGTTGACTGTACGCGTGTCTGATGGGATGGGAGGCGTGGCTACAGAGTCTCTCACTGTTATAACTGTCAATCAAAACGATGTACCGGTCATTTTAAATGCTCCATACACTGCAAGCGTTGAAGAGAGTCTGAACGCTGGAAGTATAGTTTACGAAGTAGCAGTATTTGACGAAGACAAGAGCGATTCCTTTACATTCACCTTATCAGGAACAAACAGTAATCATTTTGCAATTTCTTCAGCTGGTATTATCACCACGGCCCAGATACTCGATTATGAGACTGTTTCGTCTTATACTCTCATTATAACAGTATCTGATGGCGCAGCAAATGTCAACACAACTTTAACAGGCTATGTTGTGGATACCAATGACTCGCCCCAGTTTACTTACGCACCGTACACGGTCAGTGTTGATGAGAACGACGCTAGTGCAGTGGTAGGCAATGTTACTGCTGTGGACGTGGACAGCGGTAAGTCATGTGTTTTGAGAAATTATTCAAGATATAATGATATCGCGCCAAATTGTTCAAATAAAAAATAATTCATGTAGTTTGAGCTGACACCAAACATGTAACAACAAACCAAAAATTGTGAAACAGGTATGGTTAACTATGACTAAGGATTACGAATGGGAAAGGCAAACTTGAAAATAGTGACCAATTTTTTCAAGCTGTGGTATCCATGACGCTGCTTCTTCCCTTTAAAAATGAGCTGCTTCTTTCACATGAAGCCATTCCTATTCTGGCCTCCCTACTGATGGATAGCCGTCAATCTAGAGAAATTCAAAGCGAGCAGAGATTTTTTGCACAAATAAAAAACCTAATTGCAAATCTTTCAAATCTTTCCCTCATGTCTATCCATATGGTACCGATGAAGTCAGATAAAAACCAAGAATGCGAAGTCCAACACATGGTTACGTTATGTTATCTATGTACAAGGCGAAATAAAGGTGGTGTTGTTGTCGTTGTGGAGTTTTGCTACTCCCGTTTTCTAATATTGAATTTCTTTCATTAGGTCCAGAGGACACGCTTACCTTTTCAATTTACGGAGCTGATTGCAGTTCTTTTTCCATTCACTCAAACACGGGTGTAGTCAGCCTTACACAAGCCTTAGACTATGAACAAGACTTGCAAATCATCCTAACAGTCCAGGTCAGTGACGGCCGCGGAGGACTGGCCACAACTACTCTGACGGTGAATGTGAATGACTTGAACGACGCACCTGTGTTCCAAGGCACACCCTATAACACCATTGCTTGTGAAAATCTCCCGGTTAGCACCAGCGTGCTTCAAATCACAGCTACTGATCAAGATAGCAACGACACGCTTACTTACGCGTTATCAGGCACAAACAGCTCTCATTTCCAGATCTCTTCCTCCACAGGATTAATTTTGACAGCGAAGGAACTGGACTATGAGGTGCTGAGTTTCTATTCGCTAACTGTGAGCGTTAGTGATGGCAGCTTAACAGTGAGTCAACCGCTGACCATTACCATCACTGACGCAAATGATTCTCCGATGTTTTTGGACGCACCTTACTCGGTGCAAGTTAAAGAAAATGACATTTCCGCTCTGGATTTCTCGGTCAACGCTTCGGATCCCGATAACGACACGCTGCATTTCACGCTTTCAGGATCACGAAGTTCACACTTCACGATCCACTCCTTAACTGGCCTTGTCACGTTAACCCAGGCCTTGAACTTTGAAGATGCGGCCGTTTACGTTCTGACGGTCACTGTTTCTGACGGAGAGAGCGGTGTTAACGTTACGACTCTTACTGTGGAGGTCATTGACCAAAACGACTCACCCTCGTTTGCTAACACTCCATTCAGCGCTGCCATCGATGAAAACATCGACATCGGAACACAAGTTGTTCTAGCCCCTGCCTCAGACGAAGATGAAAATTCGACTCTTACATATACACTCTCAGGAGAAAACAGCTCTGACTTTGCTATCTCTATCACTGGAATTATATCTACAGCTGGCGAAATCAACTTTGAAAGCTGCAGTTTATACTCATTGACTATCTCAGTTTCGGACGGTACAACGACGGTGACCACACCCCTGACTGTAACAGTCAATGATATGAACGACCCCCCGGTGTTCTCTAATGCATCGTACTCTTTAACAGTGCATGAAGGCGTCACATCTTCTGTTAGTGTCTTGCAAGTCTCCGCAAGTGATCAAGATAACGACACTATCGTGTACTCTTTTGTTGGAATTACCAGTTCAGATTTTACCATTAACAGTGCAAATGGCGTGGTAAGTACTTCTGTGGTTCTAGATTACGAAAAGACGCCGTCTTACACGCTTACCGTGCAAGCGGACGATGGAAACGGTGGGAAAACGCTGTCCAGTATCACAGTGACTCTCACCGACCTTAATGACAAGGCGCCTGCATTCAACAGCGCTTCTTACAACGGCCACGTGATGGAAAACGTTGTTATTGGTTCCTCTGTCATGACCGTGACAGCCTCAGACGGAGATGTCGCTGACAGCTCGCTGGCTTACTCGCTGTCAGGCACTAACAGTTCACATTTCACCGTGACAGGTAGCGGTTTGATACAAACTGGAAGTGACATCGATTATGAGTCTGTCGAACTCTACTCGCTGACTCTAACAGCAACAGACAGCGCTAATAACACAGGCACGACCACGATAATAATTACTGTGATTAACGAGATCGATAATGATCCAGTGTTTAGCAGTGCTTCGTTCAGTGCAAGCGTTTCCGAGGACGGTAATCCTGGTACGAGTGTTGTGAGAATAACAGTGAGTGACGCGGATATCGGAGATGTTATAACATATGCATTGTCAGGTGAGTTTACAAAGGCGTGATTTTGTGTGTGTCTACATATTCTGTGTGGGCTGTAGGCGTTATACTATCAATCGTGTGTATACAGTGTAATGCAAATCCGTGATAACTATGTATAGATTCTGTTGAAACGTAGACTTAGAAATAAAATAAGAATCAGTATGTAGGTCCGTAATGGATACGAAGTTAAATTCTTGTTTAATTTTATGAAAGTGCAGGTACTATGCTATCGTCTGCAATCCTTCTCAATCTTTCCTCAGTCTTAATCATCCACGCTTCTTGTTGGTTTAAGGAAATTTTGGCTTTTGCCTCTGTGTGAAATCATTGATTTGAAAACGTGTTCTGCCCTGAGGTTCACTTTCATGTAAATCAAACTCATTTTTACATGAAAAGTTTTGACCGAAGACTCGTCTTCAAACAGAAGCTCAAGTTAACTCGAAAATGGTCGATGTTTGAATGCTTTTTTTTTACCTCAGTAGTCCATTATTTAAAGTATTCTTTGATCGTAGACCGCTGTTTGTTTTGCATATCTGACTAAACACATCACGATGGAGCTGTTTTAATAGGTCATTGCAAAAACGTGAGAGGACTGGGACGAGTTTCTTATATAATGAACTGAAACGTTATTGAATGAAAAACTACTCAGCCAAGTTTGAGAGTTTTTCTTGGTTAAGAGTCAAATTTAGTCGATCTTTCATTTGAATCTCTTAGATTTTCAAAAAAAAGGAAAACAACCATACTCTTCCCCAGCCTTCTCACTTTTCTGCATTACAATGGGCTTAATTGAGGTCTTTTATTTCAACGCAGGAGCAGACAGTGTTACCTTCACCGTCCATGAAAACACTGGAGTTATTTCTACCAATGCTCTGTTGGATCGTGAATCACAGGACGTGTACTCCTTTACCATCACCGCTACGGATTCTGGGGGTCGTAACTCATTGGCCACCGTTAACGTCACAGTCAGTGACGTCAATGATAACAGTCCCGTATGTGGAGAGGCTGTGTACGCGGCGTCAGTGGCTGAGAGCGCAGCTGTTGCTACTTCCGTGATAAGCGTGTCATGTCCTGATTTGGATATCAGCTCAAATGGAGAGGTTTGTGGACTCTAATTTTCAAACATGATTTGTATATTTGAAGCCTATACAGTACGAGGAAAAACTAACGAAGGAAATTTGCATTCTCACTTAGCTTTCAAAGTCACGGATTTGTTTAGCCTGTGTATTCATCGGTTCTTACCGTAAAATAGCGCGTTATTAGTGCTTAGAATTAATTCGCCTCTCGTTTTCACGTAATTGTTACGCCGCGAGTTTGCCATTGCTGAGTAGGGCCACAAACAAACAGAGCAGGTCTGGAGCAGTCCCTATGTTTGTGTCTCTAAATACATCGCCAAGAATATGTTTGATCCATTTCCTTTTCTAAATTGGGTCCAGCGTATCAATCATGGTTTACTTCCACGCTGTCTTGGGAAGGAAGTTTAATTTGAGACCGTGCAAAATATTTTACAAGCATCAGTGTAAATCAGATAAACGATATTCGAAAAGGACAAAATAAGAGATGTTTTCGTTAGGTGACCATCGCAATTCTCTGAACATTTTCAACGACACGGGGATATTATTAGAAGGATAAAACTATGGGGAAGTTGTTTTCTGCGAGGCTTATTATGGAATGATACAGTATTTAAATGATTATGGTTGTGCCATCAGGTGACCTACAGTATTCTGTCTGGAGATGGCGGAGCCTTTGTAGTGAACTCATCCACTGGCGTGATAACCACGAGTGCGTCTGTAGATTACGAAACTACACAAGATTACAAAATAACATTACAAGCCACAGATGCTGGCTCACCTCCCCTTTCGACCACTGTCACCGTCATCGTCATTATCACTGGAGTCAATGAACACTCTCCTCAGTTCACACCCAACAATACTTACAACGTGACGGCCGCTGAGAGCCTGGTACTAGGACATGATGTCATCACCGTATCGGCTAGTGATGCAGATACCGGTTCACAAGGCGAGGTTACCTACGCGATAACGGCAGGAGATACATACGGGAATTTCGTGATTGATAAGCACACTGGAGTCGTTGAGCTGGTGTCTGGTTTGGATTACGAGACCAGTTCCCAGATCACTCTCACAGTTACCGCCACGGACGGAGATTCGGGGAGCCCACTTAGTGCCCAGACTACTGTGACAGTTAATGTGGTGGACGTGAATGATAATTACCCAGAGTGCCTTCCAACTTTGCTGACGCCTGCAGTACTGGAGTCAGCAGCTGTTGGGGATGTCGCTGCCACACTGAATTGCAGCGATCAGGACAGCGGAAGCGATGGACAATTGAGTTACACTATCTCTTCAGGAAATTCAGACGGTAAGAATATCTTAACGTCAACCATAAATAAAAAAGAACTAGATTTTGTGTAAACGTGCTCTGAAGTAAGCTTTCCTGTCTAATCGTGATGGTTTGTTTAAGATCCCACCTTCGGTTGAGCTCCTGAATCACACTATTTCAATTAAGCACCCTTATCCAGTTACTGTTTGAACCTTCTTACAACTGAAGGCGAAAGCAATCTAATGGACTCTTCTGTAGAGGATTAAAAAATATAGCTATTTCAACGTTTTTGTTGCGAGCTTTATAATGTTTTTGATAAAACTATGGTAAGCACTCTTCTGGGGTCGGGTAACAGCTGCCATAAGTAAGATCTGGCATGAGTGGCTTGATACTCTTTGAGGAGACAATACAACAAACAGCAGAAACAATGCCACTGGCACCAAAACAACATTAGCTGATACGGTAATAGAAGTGTAGCATCCTGCCAGAGCTGCTTCACTTCCGACCCATAATTGGCTATCCCTTTGAGAATGCTCAATCGTATAATAAAGGAACAACCTCGCAAGAAGCTAGGGTTAAAGTTTTATTCATTCTTTTAGTTCATATTGTATCAGAATTGCAGTTTTGTCAGGTATCTCAAATCCTAGATCATCAACCTGTGCCTTTGATATAATTCAGGAAAATTTAACGTGTCAAGTAGCGGTGTGGTGAGCGTGACAGATACACTGGATTACGAGACAGTCACGTCATACTCACTGGTAATCACCGTGACAGACGGAGGCGTCCCCAGCCTGTCCACGGAGGTGTCTGTCAAGATATCTGTGTCTGCTGTTAACGAGCATATTCCAGTATTCACCAGCAGCGGTAGCTACTCGGTCTTAGTCCCCGAGGACACAAACCTAGGCACAGAGCTCATCCGGGTTACAGCGAACGATGGAGACGATTCCGGACATGCGCACGGAAGGGTGGTTTATTCCATCATTTCCGGAAATACCGGTTTCTTTTTCCACGTATCAGCCGACAACGGTGCGATACAGCTCATGAGAAGCCTGGATCGAGAGGTAGTCTCGTCATATACGCTTAAAGTCGAGGCCACAGATGGAGAAAACCCTAGCAATGCCACAGTGTCAATCACTGTCACGGACTCCAATGACAACGAGCCGGTTTGCAGCCCCACATCATACAGTGCCACTGTCAGGGAAGATACTGGCCTGGGAACTATTGTGCTGAGTGTCACGTGCTCCGATGATGACGAAGGGAACAATGGACTTTTGGTGTACAGGTAATGATGTCACACTTGCATATCTTGGATTATTTTTTGCTTGCATCGTACCACAGTCATAGTCTTTTTACACTTAGCGTTAAATCATTCATTCCGTTCATGACTTTAGTTGCGTCACGGCAGGCTTATATGATTTATCAACTTATTCTTTTTACATCCACGGCTCACTGAGTTGAATGTAAGCACACATTCCGAGCGAAATTGTTTTTATCAAACTTTTTGTAACTGTTCAATTTCCATGATCAACTTCACTTTTCGACCGCTCTAAGCATTGTAGGTTTGCCTCGACAAATGTCTTTCTTTAGCAACTTTCTAAAAAGTCGGTTCAACAACTGGCCTGATCTGCCTCCAATGCAGACGCTGTTATGGCTGGTCACGTTGTCACGCACGCACCCATCATGGGGACTAAAGATTTTGTGACAAAGTAAGTAAGCTTAGTCAGAAACTGAACATAGTTTCGCACTGATTAATTCTCCTTACCCTTGAGTATATGTTTCGTTATGTAACAGGTTGGCGAATTTGGTAGAACATCAAGACAGTCCTCCCAAGTTTATGATTTTCTAAATTCCCATCACCTGTCTTCTTGACAGAGTATTGAATTTGCAAGGAGAAATTAGATTTTGATCACTCTTGTACATTTTCACAGCATCACATCTGGGAACACCAACACTAGCTTCACCATCGATTCCAACGGCACCTTATCCACAGCGGCGTTGCTAGATTACGAGACCACGCCCAGTTTCGCGCTGACAGTGCTGGCACGTGACTCAAGCAGTCCATCGTCATCTCAAAAATCCGTCGCCATGGAAATAAGCATTGACGTCACGGCGGTGAACGAGCACAAGCCGGTGTTTAGTTCAGCTCAGTACTCGACGAGCGTAGCTGAAGATACTGCTGTGGGGACGTCAATTCTGAGGGTAACAGCTATTGATCAAGATGATGGATTACAAGGTAAAATAGCTAGCCCCCCCCCCCCCCCCCCCCCAAGAAAGAAAGAACAAACACACAAACGTTAGATAATGCAAAGAAACATAGAAAACCCAAACACAACAGCCAGTTCGAAGTCTAGATTAGTCTGAACTGAAGAGGGCTTACCTTGAGTTAATAGAATGAGGACTGATAGAAGGCCTAGCTATCATCTAATGCTATACGGCAGGCTTATCAAAATTTTAATAGACTTATTAGGGAAAGGTATCATTGTATTTTGACTGCAATGCGCAGAGAAGTTGTAAGATGGTGTAGCGGTCTAAATTGAAGAAATCAGCAGTTCATGGAACTCTTGATGAGATATGGTATAGTTACTTTTCTGGGTTATATTTCAGGCGAAGTGACATACTCCATGACGCCATTATCAGCACCGTTTTACATCGATACCAACAGTGGTGTGATCCGAGTGAAGACGAGACTGGACAGAGAAGATGTCGATACTTACTCGTTAACTGTTACGGCTAGTGATCGAGATCCTAACATAGCCGACATAAAAACAGCATCTGTGAATATCACTATTACTTTGACTGATGTGAATGACAATGATCCTGTGTTCTTCCCTGATCATTACAAGGTGAGGTAAAATTCAACCGAAGAACGATAGTTTATTATTATTATTATTATTATCATTATTATTTTCTTGTTTGAATCTAGCTTGAGTTAACATCTAATCCTGTGCGCTCAATTTATTGGCTACACAGAGAGGTGCGTGAGACTGGACCCGAAACATTTCTTTCTTATGACGTAGCCTGGAAGGTTCTTGGTCTCCTATTGCTCATTTTTGAATTTTCGCTCGCAAGTAACAGCCAATCAGAAACGCTATAGGCGTTCTTTGGGAAATACGCCATCCGAAAGTCGCTGCGCAAACACTTTTTATTGGCGCGTTTTCTTAGCTTTTCCATTGCAGTATTGACGTAAATAACAACCATTGAACAGTAAAATAATGAGAGCAAGTAAAGACTTCAAACATTCCTTTTGCAGGTCGAATTCTATGAAAACGCCACCGCCGGTTCCAGTGTCACTCAACTGCAGTGCACTGACCAGGACCTGGGTCCTAACTCAGCCATTGTATACAGCATAACAGACGGGGACCCTGACAGTTACTTCAACATATCCTCCAGCAGTGGTAAAATTACTACAGCGAGAAACCTCGACTTTGAAGACACCCAATCATATTCCTTGACAGTAGAGGCTCGTGACAGTAGTTCACCAATCAACTCGCAACTCGCCTCTCTGTCGCACGTCGACGTCATCGTGACTCCGCTGAACGAGTATGCGCCCGCGTTTAGCCAGTCTTCTTATAATGTGACAATCTCCGAGAACACAACTATTGGCACTACTGTTTTGTCAGTTACTGCTACAGATAATGACGCCGGCTCGCAGGGTGAGGTTACAGTCTCCTTGTCCAGCAGTTCACCATTCTACATTGACCAGGTCAGCGGCGCTATTGTAGTGAAGCAGGCGTTGGACTACGAAGCAGAAACGGCATATGCCTTGACGGTGACCGCTACTGATGGAGATGAAGCTTCTCCTAAATCATCAAGTGTAAATGTGACTGTGATGCTGCGTGACGAGAATGATAACGCACCGACGTTTACTCCAACAGTATACAGCGTTACTATAGCTGAAGATACGGCCGTGTTTACTAACATACTCAACCTGACATGTGCAGACGCTGATTCCGGTACAAATGGACAGTTTCTTATGGCAATAACTTCAGGTAGATACTTTAAATCTAGCAATGGCTTTTTTAGTGTATTATTAAATGTTAGAACGCGAGCAGTTCTAATTCGACCACCACAGAGGGCCCGCATGAAAACTACATAGGGCTAACATGGCTTCCTCTCTAAATAGAACAGTTTTCAATAGCTAGGCATTTCCGAGTTCCCTTGTGCCTCTGTTTCAAAGCGATCGGCCGAGTCTAAGTGCACAACCATTCTTATGAAGATGACTTTGATTTGCATAAAAATTAAACTGCATGCAGAACTCATTTTTATATGAAAGGTTTCGCATTTAGACTCGTTTTGAAACAGAGGCACGAGAAGTCGAAAATGGCCTTTTGAGTGTCAAAAGTAAGCAGGCGATTACTGTGGATTTAGTTTTGGTTTTACTATGGTCTGAGATTGGCTGAGAAGTCTAATTGGTAAGTAATTGGTTTGGTTTTGGTTTACGACACCCAATGGAAAACTGCTCTACTGCAATTTATATAGTTTTAGCTATTTTTCTGAACAAAAAAGTGAATTGTGAGGACTCTGCCACTCAGACAATGCTTTTGCAAGAGGCCAAATATTAAACAAGTAAGAAAAATCGCTTTACAACATGTTATCCAAGAAATCGCGTTTGTAACTCACCAGGAAAAGTAGAAAACGGCCAGATTTTAAACAGTAGACTTTTATACACTCTACTTCAAACCTCGTCCTTTAGATAGATTCATGAATTTGTTTCAACGAACGACCAGTGCTGAAAAACACCAACCTCCTAACTAGCGAAGGCAGTTAATTTATATTTGGTGATTTAGGGTTTCATGTACCCACCGATGCAGCAAAGTAGCCTCATTAGAAACAAATTATTTTTTTAAATCCAAAACTTCCAAGCAATTCTGACAGAAAACTTTCATGTACTTCCGATACCGTCCTTCCTTTCTGTTTGTACTCTAGAGGCTCAGGCAGGCATTTTACTGTCTAATTCGTCGGAAATACCTATATGGCACTATATAACACATGTTACATTTTATCTGTCAGGGAATACTGGGACGGGTTTCTCCATCACAGATGATGGTCTCTTGAGTGTGGCGACAGCACTCGATGCGGAAACAACTTCTTTCTATTCTCTTGAGATCACAGCCACAGACAGGCATTCTACACAGGCTCTCTCCAGTACAGCAAAAGTAGCTGTCACGGTTACGGGTAAGTTGGTCTAAAAAAGAATTGATGAAACTAAGAGACAAAAGTTTAAAACTTCGTAGCGGAGTATTTTTGACGAACGTTGAGGTGTTTAGAAATGTTTGAAACACTGTCTTGAGTGTTTGATGTATCTTCTCAATCGAAACTAAAACTGAGGAGAAAATGGAGAAATAAAATCATAAAATCTCTGCTAATTAATTTCAGATATCCAACTGAACATCGCCATGGTCGAGATATTCTCTGTTTAATTTCTTTGTTTGATAAATGATTAATGGTGAATGGTTAATGGTTAATGATTAAAAAGGGTCTTTTGTAAAATACTGTTATGGGATATTGCTAACTTCGTGTTGTACATCGATGATGAAGTCTGACTTTAGCGAATTAGCTTACAGTCTTTTACCCATTCTGTTATAAAACAAATCTTTTTTTGTCGTTTTGTTTTATTTCAGATGTTAACGAACACACTCCACAGTTTACAAACGGCGCATCATACACTGCCTTGGTGGCCGAGAACGCCACTATTGGAACACTAGTGTCCAATGTCACAGCCACTGATCTGGACATCGGTCCAGTATATGGCCTGGTTACCTATGCAATTACATCCGGGAATCTCAATGACGCGTTTACCATCAGACCCACCGATGGCTTAATTTTCGTGAAGCGTCCGCTGGACAGGGAGACAATAGGCTCATACAGCCTTGTGATTGGAGCCACTGATCAAGATCCGATATCTCCCTTGTCGTCAACAGCCACGCTTGTAGTAACAGTTACGGATATCAACGACAATGCACCCAGCTGTCTTCCTTGTATTTACGGAGCGTCAGTCAACGAGTCTGTTGTCATAGGAACCACGATTGCGCAGTTGAACTGTTCTGATGCGGATCTCTCACCAAACATTATCAATTCGTACGCGATAACTACAGGTTAGCGAGGAAAAAAAAGTGAAATTACCATAGAAAAAGTAAACTGTTTTCCCAAGAGGAAAATGTTTTACCCTATTCCCGGAAGCATTCATGACATAAATGTTTCGTGTACTAGCCTAAAAACAAAAAGCATGCTAAAAACATGATCATCAGGGGCAACGCAAAGCTGTATAAAACATTTAAATCCTTGACGGTGTATTTCAGAGTTCAAACTTGACAGTTTCTCCTCATTTCTGCACCAGTTGATACATAAAGTCAACTGATCTAAAAAAGTTATGATCAAGAGAGGCTACATGGGTAGTGGTTGTTAGCTCCCAACTCCTTGATAGACTCACGTTTGTTCATAGTGTGTTTCAGTGCGAAGGAAAGCACGATCATTGATCCTGATGAAAATACTATCCATGGTTTTCCTGCAATCGTGCTTATATACCTTGAAATTTGATCTACCACTACCTACAGTACCTTTCAGCAACGCAACCCATGCCTGCCGCCTTTGCACATTTGTAGGATAACAATTGATATAAGGTGAACATTTATATCCAACATGTTTCTTTTGAAAATAACAGATTAATACCCTTTAGGTAATACAACTGTGTTCTCTGTGGACGGAAATGGTCTGGTGACGACACTTGTGGCTCTAGACTTTGAGTCTGTAAAGTCTTATCTGTTAGTGGTAACTGTCAAGGATGGAGGCTCGCCCCAGTTTTCCACTGAGACAACTGTTAGTGCCCAGGTCACCGGGACGAATGAGTTTACACCGGTTTTTAGTAACTCGACATATTCAGTCAGTCATTCAGAGGTGAGTTAAAATGCGAGTTTATACAATCTCGATGGGGTAGCTCAGGACAAGTTCCTCCAATCAAGGAAAACGAAGATTGGTTTGAAAAATCGGGGATAAAATTACAGAGGGAAACTTCTTTTGGTTCTGGAGAGTTGTCGGCAGGCTCGAAAATTCGATGATTAAAATCTCATTATCAGCAGTAAAATTTCGTCATTATGTGGATCGGTCAGAATTAGAATTTATCTTTGTCTTTATTCAAAGATAGATAGTTTGGACAAAAGCACAAAAATTTCGCCATTATGATTCACTTTTCCACCAAACGCAGGCTAGTTAGTCACATGTTTTTCCTGCAATCGTGTTTACATACCTTGAAATTTGATCTTCCACTACCTCCAATACCTTTCAGCATCGCAACCTGTGCCTGCCGCCGATTGCACAAGACTGTTAACCGTTACCCCTTATTGCTTTGTCCAACCATTCATGAGAGCGCTCTGTGTTTTATTTCAGGACACCGCCATTGGTACCACAATTGCCACAGTGGCAGCCACAGATGACGACCATGGATCCGACGGCCTCATCGTCTTCACGTTCATCGATGGTAACTCGGAAGGAAGATTCCAAATCGATCCTAAGTCGGGCGTGATCGGACTCCGAAAGCAGCTCGATCGTGAAACAACAGAAATTTATTATTTGATCGTACAAGCCGCTGATCAAGGCGCGCCTAGCTTATCGAGCACAGCAACAGTTAATGTAACAGTGCTTGACATCAACGATAACGCACCGCTTTGTAACCACTCCTCTCACGTCATTGAGGTGGCGGAAAACTTCACGGTCAATGGTACAGTGGTGAGCCTACAGTGTAGTGACGCTGACCAGGGACCAAACTCAGTTATCACGTACAACATATCCTCAGGTAACAACATATCCCTTTTTTGCAAAGCTGTTTAATTTAATAACGGTATTTGTCACTTTAATCAGCTTAAATTCACTGTAATTACTGTCGTCGTTTTTCAGGGAACACAAATTCCACATTTGCTATAGATTCCACCACAGGAACCCTATCTTTATACAGCGCCCTCAACAGGGAGTCACAGACATACTACGATTTGATCATTAATTTGGCTGACAATGGTTCTCCGCAACTCTCTACTGAAGTGCCAGTTTACGTCATTGTCACTCCTATCAATGAATACACCCCAACATTTACACAAAATGCCTTCTATAACTTGTCCGTGACTGAGGATACCCCTGTGGGTACAACATTGTTAACAGTGCAGGCTCAAGACGGAGACAGCGGAGTTCAAGGTCTCGTGTCCTACTCTATAACAAGCGGCAACGAGGATAACAGTTTCCTACTCGATAGCAGCGATGGGACTTTGACCCTTAGGAGACTATTGGACCACGAGGTGCTTGCTCAGTACAGTTTAACGGTGCGCGCATCCGACAACGCTCCCGCGCCCCTAACAAAATGGAGCCTAGCGACCGTGAACATAACTGTTGTGGACCTCAATGATAACGCCCCCTCCTGCACACAGAGCGCTGAGGTGGTTACTTTGTTGGAGTCTGCGGTTGTTGGGACAGTAGTGTTCACAGCCAATTGTACAGATAAAGACTCTGCTTCGCTTCTGTCTTATCAGATATCCCAAGGAAATAACAAAGGAAAGTTCAACGTGTCGTCCTCGGGCGAAGTGAGACTCAATAAGTCACTTAACATCGAGGACGAATCGCTTTTCAGTCTACTGCTGACCGTTACTGATTCCGGCTCACCTGTCAAGGACACTAATATCTCAGTCGCTGTTAGCGTTCTCCCGGTCAATGAGCATGCGCCTATGTTTATTGCCGATGACCATCTCTACCAGATTGACGTATTGGAGAACATTACTTTAGGTGAGGAAAAATGTCGTATAAAATTGTCACGCAAAATCAAGACTAAAATAACTAATCTCTCATTGTAGGATTAACTACAAGAGGGGTATTTAAATGCTAACAGGAAAGTTAGAGTTATAGTAAAGAGATATTTAGACGAACTGGTCTTACGAGGTGATAGAAATAAGTTCTTATATAATAGCTCAAGATTTCATCGACAGTCAGTAGTGGAATTTTGACGATTTCTTTCAAAGGAACCGTCGTATTTCAAGCGCAAGTCACAGACAATGACACAGGAATCCATGGAGATCTTCGTTACATTCTTGTCAGCGGCGACGACGAAAACAAATTCCACTTGGACGAGGTAGCGGGGAGACTGGTGCTAATCTCAAGCCTAGATAGAGAGACCACTGACCAGTATAACATCAGTCTCAGGGTAGAGGATAGTGCACTGGGTTCCCCGGATGTCAAATATTCAAACGTGACGCTGTACATAACGGTTGAAGATGTCAATGATAATCCACCTGTGTGTACAACAACTTTATTCTCTGAGGAAATCTTGGAGGGTAAGTAAAAAGGCTTAGTAAATAGGCCGAAAACAAATCAATTATGTAGATTTGGAGCAATAGGAGATAACTATCTGCAGGACCTCTTTTACTCATTACCACAAGCAGAAGATTTCAAACCACAACTACTTAACTACTGCAAAAATAGCTACAACTAAGACACAACACCAATCGAGAACGGCTAGAACCAGAAAACAGCTAACATTACTGAAACAACAACTGACAAAAGAAAAAACAAGGAACGAAACTACAATTACAAACAAATCTGGACAGAGAAGCTCAAAGACAAACACAACTGAGACAACAACAAAACAACAAACAGAAAACACTTGTAATGCAAATCACCGTCCATTATAAATTTATCACGCGTTGCATCAAAAACAATTTTAACTATTCCGGAGAAACAAAGGAATTTTTGGACACCTCAAAATAAGCAAAATCACTTATATTAGAAGTCTAACCCTCCAAGCAGTTTTAACTTTAAACCGTTTGTTTTATATTGATCACAGACCTTCCCCTTGGCTCAAACGTGACGTCACTCACCTGCACTGACGAAGACCTGGGACCCAATGGCAATCTTTCGTTCGCAATTTTCAGCGGCAACACTGGGGGCAAGTTTAGAATGCACGAAAATAGTGTATTCGTAAATGATGACCTGGATCATGAACGCCAAAGTGAATATAGCTTAGAGATTCACGTGACGGACCATGGTGTTCCGAGTCGCGTGACTGTTGTCATAGTAACTGTGTATGTCAAAGCTGTAAACGAGATCACGCCCACGTTCCAGTTCTCGAATTATACTGTCACTATCTCAGAAGCTACGGCTGTTGGTAAGATTATTTGTCTTTTATTTTTATAAAACTAGATCGGAGGCTTTTTGAAAGTATTGCCCAACAGCTTTCATTTGAATGGTCACACACTGGGGTTTCATGCACAGACTTAAAAGTTAGAACCATCTTGTACAGCATAATAAACAGTACCACATGAAAGTACTGCTAAATAGCTTTCATTTGAATGGTCACACACTAGGGTTTCATCCACAGACTTTAAAGTTAGAACCACCTTGTACAGCATAATAAACAGTACCACATGAAAGTACTGCTCAATAGCTTTCATT
>CM042756.1:26584649-26608231 GCA_022496165.2 Catalaphyllia jardinei
GCATAATAAACAGTACCACATGAAAGTACTGCTCAATAGCTTTCATTGGAATAGTCACGCACCAGGGTTTCATCCACAGACTGGAAAGTAGAGAAAAAGAAACTGAATCGGAAGTGTGATGATGAATTGTTTTTGTACCTTCAAGTAATCATAACCACAAGATGGTGGTTTATTCTTCCCAGGTTCCCAAGTGTTTGACGCAAACGCAACCGACTCGGACACAGGACTCGACGGCCAGCTCGAATATACCATTGCTGGTGGATTGAACGGAGGAATTGACTTCACGATAGACCTTCAAGAGGGACGAGTTTTTGTGGGGGCTGAGTTAGACAGAGAGACGAGGGACCTTTATGTGCTGAACCTCACTGTCAAGGACAAGGCCTTGAAAGAGAGCGACCGAAGATCTACTACAATGGAGGTAATGTGGTATTTTACTTAGTTAAATGCAGAGAAAAATTCCGAAGAATCTATGGCTAAAGTGTAACTCGTTCAATGCAGTTTCAAGCAAACAAATTTCGAAAAATTATTTTAGATTTGTTTTCAGTTTTCCCATGGCACTGACTTTGTAGTTTCAAATCGACTTAGGGTTTTTTTGGTTTGCTGCGATTCAAACCATTTTTGAAGAAATCAAAAACGAAAATCAAAAGAAGATACTGCTGGGTGATGTACAAGATCAGAAATTGTTCCATGATACGCGTACCTTGTAACCTGAATACTCTTTGTGATGGTTGCCATTTACTTATTTCTACAATGCGAACTTCGAAAATGTCAAAGGCCTGCGAAATGTAGTATTAAGGAACTCGCTGACTATAACTACCAGACTGCGTAAGAGTAAGAGTTTCGAATTTTAAACAAGTGACGTTTTCCGAGCCCTCGCTCTTCATGCTGCATTGGTTTTAGGTGAAGAGGGTAGCTCAGGGGATCTGATAGGTATGTAATGTGATAACGTGAAACCTGCAAGCTAGAACTGAAAGTTGGTTTCTCACTCTATCCCGTATTCGTACTCAAAAATAAAGTCCGCTATTACTGACGACTAGAAAGCGCTGTGGAACGAAGAATCACTCAATGACACTTGTAGAAACAAACACTTAGTATGTGAACGCTGAAGTTCCGTGAGACAGTGTTTCGCTGTACTGTTGGTTTCTCCGTAATTTGAGTAAGCTTTTACAGATTTTTCACGGGATTATCTCTTAACTTTGCAGTTAACTATTCACATTACCGACGAGAATGATAACCCCCCGATATTCACCGAGGAGATTTACACAGCCACCATCCCAGAGAATGTTCCCAAGGGGTATTCAGTTACCCGGGTCATTACCACAGATGCTGACATTGGAGTAAACGCTGAGCACACTTTTAGTATTTCAGGTACGAGATCCCTTTCAGTGTGTCTTACATAAAGGAGAATTCTTGCAGTTTCCAAATCGCTTTCCAAATGCTTTGGAAGGTAACGTGACCATCTATAACACGAGTATAGAGTTATTTTTAGATCGAATTTGGAATTTCCAAAACGGAAACACGCAAACAAAAGAAAACTCTGGGTGACGCTTGTTCAGTGTTCAGCAAAATAAAATTCCAAGTTTTCTTTAGGTGGAGATGGCGTGGGCAAGTTCAGCATCAACAGTTCCTCTGGCGTGATTTCCGCACTGCCAGGCCTGGATCGAGAAACCAAAGACACTTACTACCTGTCAATCACAGCCCAAGATGGCGGCACCCCACCGCTGAACGGTTTGTGCGCAGTACGCGTGTTCATCTCGGACATCAATGACAACAAACCCGTGTTCAACCCGACTTTGTATTTGACAAGCATTTCAGAAGCTACGCCCCCTGGAACTGATGTCATACCGGTGCACGCTTACGACTTGGATGTCGGCGTGAACGCTGAAATAGAGTTTTCAATTGTCGGCGGAGATGTAAAAACACAATTCCAGGTACGGCTTCCATAGATCATCTTAAAAAAACAAGAGAGGTTTGAGAATGATGAACTAAACTGCTAAACCTGGCATATGGAAAATTACCAAACTATTAACAGTATCACAGTAGCCTAACCATGTTTAAAATGTGTAGAAGGAAAATGTTATGCTACTAAGAGGGTCTCAATTGGGTTGTGGGCCAACGTACTGTCAAGCAACTATGTAAAAATATGATTTTTTAACCGTCAACCGTCGAAGATAACTCCCCATTGGGACTCTCCAGCCTGACTCTCTGATAGGTAAATGGCTTTTAACCCCTCCACTAACATAGTCAGTGTTGGTTTATCTTTTTTTTGATTTCAAAATTAAGCTCTTAGTTTTCCATGTGTGGATACAACACTGAAACCCGTCATCTGTGTGTGTGACTGTAAAAGAGTTTTTAAAATTTGCATTTTCGATAGGCATCAGTTTGTAAGGGAACTAGGGATCTTAATTTATCAAGGTATCATGCGTTGATTAAAAAACTTTCTAAGCCAAAGTATCATGTCTAAACATAATAGTATGAAAAATGCTCGTCGGTAGAGAGATCGCTATTAATCCGACTGAGTTATAACGTTGTTGGACCGTTGTTATCCAGATTTATCCGGCCCAACTCCGCCAGGGAGTCGTCATGCATGGCAAAAAGTGAAAAGTGAAGTATCTACCTATATGTATTTGTGATTATTCCCAAGGTAATTATAGCGGATTATCGTATTTTTGTGCCTGACTAATATATGGAAGGCCGAATTTCGGTAGTTTCTGATTTGCTAGACGAGAAACGTGATCCTTTATGACGTGGAAAGAAATTGAGCCGCCAATAATAACTTTTACTTCTCTCATGCTAATGAGTTGCGACTGAAGATTTTTCAGCTTTAACTAATCGTTCTCTTTTCCACAGATAAACACCCTAGGCATGATCAGCACCAATAAGTCCTTAGACCGTGAAGATATTCCGTTTTACACTCTGCTAATACAAGCCTCTGACAAAGGCACCCCTCCCCTGGCGGAAACCGTGTCAGTCAATATTACGATCCTAGATGTTAATGACAATTCGCCGGTCTTCAGTGAAAGTCTTTTCACAGTGATTGTATCAGAAAGTCTTCCAGTTGGCTCGCGATTTCTGAACGTTACTGCATCAGATGCTGATATCGGAGATAATGCTCTGATCACGTGGTCTATAATGAGTGGTAACACTGGTGACGTCATGGCTATTGAGCCATCCACTGGCAGACTGTACAATGTGGGTACGTGATATTGCATGGCTAGGGCTGATAATTGATTGGAAAAGACCTTAACGGTGCTCTGTCTCATTGCAAAGCGTACAGAGTTGAGAAGAAAGCACATTTTCATTTTAATTTTGTAAAAACGCGAAAACGCATTGCACAATGCCAGGTTTAAATATGAAACATAACCGGAAAGAGAACGTCTGAAGCTCTTCATATTTTTAGGTCCCGAAAAACTTGAAGTTGTCGCACCCGGAAAGCCATAGCCATATGATTAAAGAGCTGTTTTATTCACATATTCTTAATATGAACAGAGTTTTCTTTCATACAAGTTAGACATTTCAAGCGCATACACTTCTCCGTTTTTAGATACAGATGAACTCAAAATGGTTTTAGGAGCCCGAAAAGTTTCCTGAGCTTTTGAGAAACTGAGAAACTGACCTTAGGCTTTTCACGAGAAGGTTTTTTTTTTGCCGAAGAGGTTAGTTTAAAGTTGGCTATTTTTGGACTTAAGCCGTTTCCATTCCAATTTCTAATTTTTAGGATCATTTGATCGGGAGACTATTCCAGAGTACCTCCTGATGGTGAGAGCTGAGGATGCTGGGATACCCTCAATGGCCTCCTCTACCAACGTGCGCGTGCGCATTAGCGACAGTAACGACAACACACCGGCCTTTAACGACGCCGATTACACGTTCTACATCACGGAAAACCAACCAATAGAAACGTCTGTTGGAACAGTGCAGGCTAGCGACATTGATAACGGCACGCATGCTCAGCTGGTTTATTCTGTCATGTCCGGGGAAAACAGTAATCATTTCTCGATACATCCTGTCGAAGGGACCCTGTACACAGCTGTAGTGTTGGACAGGGAAACTGTCAAGGAGTACAGAATCAAAGTGAAGGCTTCAGACTCCGCCGCGTTCCCTAACGACTTATTTAACATAACAAACGTTTATATCACAGTCCTCGACCAGAATGACAACAACCCGAGTTTTTCTTTACCGTTCTACAACGCGTCCGTCCCGGAAAATTCCCCATCCGGGACTTCGGTTACCATGGTAACGGCTGACGATCGTGACAGTGACGCCAATGCTGAGCTGACGTACAGCATTTCTCATAGTTCCTCTGTGGAGTATTTTAGCATCGACAGCGCTACCGGGGAAGTGACGGTGAAAAACGTGTTTGATTACGAGACCATGAAGGTTATTAATGTAACGGTTACTGCGCAAGACAATGGGATTATCAGGCTGAGTGGATCTGTGTCTTTAGTTATTTACATAGAGGATGTGAACGATAACAATCCCATCATCGAAAGAGGTTAGTAAATTGATTTAAGCTTGATCGATGCAGCCGTTAGAAATTTGCGTTGAAAGGGCGATGCTTTACTTTGAACTTTTCAACCGTGGCGACGCTCAGTCGAGTAATCAGGACAACTGACATATGGCAGGATTTTTATAGAAACAAAACTAATAAACAAACAGCAGGAATAAACATATTGAACTTGCACATTTCTTGATTGTCACTTGACGTTTCATATGTTACTCTACATACATCTTCAAAAGTAACCGTTAAAATTCAAAACAGCTATTCATATAATATGGCGGTGAGGGGTCTGGAACCTAGATTATGCAAATTCTTTAAAGTAACTTATAAAAGCTAGAGTAAATTAATAAAGCATCAACTTTTCACTTCCAGCGTTGACATTGAAAGCTGGCTTAAGTTCTTGAATAAATAAGGTCTCTTTGATTTGGCTATGGTAGTCTGTTTTGCCCTTCGCCAAACTATCAAAGTGATCCCACTTGATGTTATGTCCAGTGGTTTCGACGTGGTCAGCAATGGCTGACGTATTGTCATTTTTAGCGAGAGCCTTAATAAAAAGACAGAGAGCCTTTAAGTGCTCGGTTTTCCTATTATGAAGCCGTCGATTAAGGGGGGAGAAACGTAACTACAAGTCTGTTGCTAAGGAAATCTCAAAACCTCCTTTTTTGGCTCCTGAAGTCCAGTGGGCATCAAAGTTTACCGTGTTTGTTCGATTCACGTTTCCTTTAAATGTTTCGAACCACGCCCAGCGTGGTTGGAAACATTTAAAGGAAACATGAATCGAACAAACACGGTAAACTTTGATGCCCACTGGACTTCAGGGCTGGGTTGTTGTTCAAAGCCCGATTAAGCTAATCCAGGGTTAACGAGAATTTTGATTTCAGTTTTGTAACTTTTTGGTGAGGTGTTATGTTAATATTGTTTGCCCTTCAGTTGTAAGCGTAAGTAATCTCAAACTACACCCAACGTTAGAGGTGAAAAACATTTTGAAACAAGAAAAAACAATTCGTCAGATAATGTTTAACCCTGGGTTAACGTTAACCGGCCTTAGAACAACCCGGCCCAGGAGCCAAACAAAGGAGGTTTTGAGATTTCCTTAGGAACAGACTTGTAGTTAAGTTTCTCCCCCTTAACTTGAGCCAGCTTTCAATGTCAATGACGGAAGTGAAATGCTGATGCATTATTTTTGTAGGTTACTGTTAAGTTTTTGCTGAGTCTAGTTTCCAGACCTCTCACCACAAAAATATATAAATAGCTGTTTTAAATTTCAATAGTTACTTTTGAAAATGTATATAGAGTAACATACGAAACGTCAAGTCTCAGTCAAGAAATGTCTTAGTTCGATATTTTTGTCACTGCTGTTTGTTTTTTATTTTTGATCAAACTACGATGGCCCAAGAACAAAAGTATTTTTTAGAAAATCTGAAGAAAACTTGCAAAAGTCAGTATAACTAAGTTCTGTTTTCCAAGATTCTCCGTTCTGCCATAACAATATTAAGATGAAAAAAAGACGGTTTTAACAATCTTGCCGAGCCATGCAAAAAGAAGTCTGTTTGCTAACTTGAAACATTCCAGTACTGAGAAAGAGAAAAGAATATTCCACTCGGTCGTCGTGGCGTATCAGTAGGGAGCTTAAGCACGCACGTTTTTGAGACGCGGACGGACCCCGGAAGTGAGCTATTTTCACTTTTAACTTGCCCTCACACCACCACATTCACATTGCTAAGAATCTTTTCTCCATTAGAGATGGGTAGCATAAAAATCTGGGAGATACTACGGTCCTAGCGTGCAGAATGTTATCTTCCGGTTGCCGTTCGCGTCTCGAAAAGGCGCGTGCTTAAGCTCCCTATTAAAACTTGTAGGTATGGCAAGTCGCAACCGAGTACATAAAAACTGCACAATCGAACCTCCATTAAGCGGCGACCTTCTAGGCCGCAATCTGTAAATAGAATTCTACACCTCAATTAAGTGACCCCGGACACCTTTTGGTAGTGCCAGTGAGGGTCTTCTATTTTTTTCACCCCTACTAAAGTGGCCACCCAAAGTGATTACGGATTAAGAGTCTGAAATAGAGAGTGAGATCTGATAAAAGCATTCAAGCGCACGTTTAGTATTATTATTATCTTCAGGTGACTCTATGAAACCTAGAGTATGTGTGTATTTGATTAAATTGACGTGTTTGTTAAACCTCATGATAGCAACCACCTCCCATTTCCCCAAGAATGGCTGCTTAACCGGGGTTCGACTTTACGCCCGTTCCTTCACGAAGACGCCACCATCTAACGTTTTTTTCTGTTAATGACCATAACTTTTCAGATTTTTACGAAACCAGTATTCGCCATGACCGCGAATTAAACTCGGTGCCCATCGTAACAGTGAAGGCCACAGATAAGGACTCGGGTGATGCTGGGACCGTGGAATATCAGCTGGAGGAATCTTCTTCGTTCTTTGAGGTCGGAAGCAGTGATGGTGGAATTCGCTTGACGTCATCTCCTGAGAGTGGTAGGTGTAGCTTTACAGCCTCTTTCTGAAATCATAAATTCTCCCAACTAATAACCCAAGAGATTTATGAAGACCGGTAAGGAGAATTTGTCTCTTGACATCAGAGTTTACAGGGTTAATCCATCATTGGATTCTCTTAACTACTACCATAAGAAATGTACAGAGACTGGTGAGGGGAATTTGCTCATTGGCATTAGAGAGTTGAAGAGGTCGATACATCATTAGATTCTCCCAATTAGTAGTAAAGAAAGTGAATGGAGAACAGAAAGGAGACTTTAAATGTTAATGTTCACTTCAAGATTTAAAGTAATTCCATCGAAATAGAACTCACAAAAGATTTTCTTTTAAACTTTTTCTGTCGTTTGCTTAAATTTTGGGATAAAAAGGCTGGTCCCGGTATTCGTTTAGGAGTAGGAGGACCTTAAACTCCATAATTCCTTAAATTATAGACCCTATGCAAAAATGGCTGCCTTTAAATCATTCTTTTGTTCGTATTGAAATCAGCCTCACTGACATCGTTCGGGATAATAAATTCTTTACAACTTTTGTCTCAAAAACAGGCTAGTAAGGCTAATTTACATACGAACAAAAGAATCATATAAAGAAAGCCATTTTTGCACAGGGTCTATCTGCTTTCAGAAACGTTTATATTTGAACCAATTCCCGTACGCTTTAATGTAAGAACAGAAAGAAAGGGGACAAAGTTAAGTGAGAAAAACATCATTGAATGTACTGCATCAATCTTAAGAAACAAGTTGATGTGCGTTTCATGATAAAGACACCCATATTTAGTCTATAGGCATTCAATATGTTCGAGGCACGCAGCGTCCTTGAGAGCACATATTATATTTTCCGAACACTAGTTACGCTCTCATTTTCAGCGATAGTTTTTTATTCTGCAGTAGAAATATTCTATATTTTATAGTCTTATGATATTCACTGTATAGAAAGAACTTGATCGATGCATTGGAACTGAATAAAACAATCGTTGGGTCTTGGTATTCGTTTCCGAAAAAAAAAACGATGAAATGTCTCTTCCTGGCCAAGCCGCTTAGCTGAAGCCACCATTTTGTATATGTACGCGCTCGTGAGCGCGGCTTAATGGCGCGAAAATCGTGCGGAGTAAGGATGCGCAATGCAAATCTGGGGAATACCCTCAGAGTAATTCTCCCAAGGAGTACTATAAGAACTGTATGGAGATCCGTGAGGGTTTATACATTACGGCTAATAGTACTGTACAACAAGATTAGAGATATCTATGCACCAGAATTTGTATATCTGTGTATGATATTAGGACAAGCTTGTCACTGACAATGCTTCTTCATTTTTATTTTTTCTCAGGTCAGAAATATGTGCTGCTCGTGCGCGCAAAAGACAAAGGCTCTCCACCGCTGACCAGTGATACCATTAGGGTTCGCATCGACACGATTGATGCGGAACAGACAATGGTCGATTTTGAACTGGACATAAGTTTGGAAGAGTTTGAGGCAGATCGCGAGCTGTTTATAGAGAAGATGTCTAAGCTATTGGGAGCTGAAGTTAGAATTGCAGAGGTCATAGTAGTGACCGAAGGCGCAAGGAGAAAGAAAAGAGAAACTACTTCCCGGTAAACAACGTTTTGAATAACGTACGTTGCCATGCAACGGAAATTTTGGTTGACGTTTGCATGTCTTTTGATAACTTTCTCAAGCGTTAGGTTTTCTTTGATTTGATAAATCAATACAATCGTACAAACTATATTGACACTCCCTAAAGAACGGTTTTTAGTAACAATGAAATAAATTTTAAAGTCAGCATAAGTTAAAATAATGATAACACAATGACGAATAACAGAAGAATATAAATACGTTAAAAGCAGACACTATAAAAAGAGAGAGATAAAAGATAAAGATTACTTGATATAAAAGACGAAATTGGGGTAACAAAACTTAAACCCGACACCGGGAGATCCCTTAAACAGGATTTTTTGCTCTCAATTTCTATGCGTGGTAGTTGACTCTGGCTGCTCCCTCGTCAACTATTAAGTGATAGCAATCTCTGGCCATTGTTAAATAAAGTCCTTCTTGACTTTCTAAATTTTAATCCTGCAAATATCTTCCTTGCACTTCAGTTTTAATAGTATGTTTAGAGCTTTTAATTCTATCATTCAGCCTTTCCATTTTTCATTCCTTGTGTTTTGTTTCCTCTTCCAGCATCAAAGTCACCATTTACGCGGTTAAAAATCCAATTAGGAACAGCACAGATTTGAATGAAAAACTATCACAAGTTAAAGAATACCTGACGCGTGACGATATTCTAAACGCTCTTCTGGACGAAGACGGAAATCTGAGCCCAAATCTGACCAATGACAAGGAGTTAGAGGTGCGAGGGTGGTGTAGAGGAGTTGACTTTTGATAAAAATAAAGAAATCGTTGAAATCGCTAATAAAGCGGCGCAAAAAAACAGTCGATTGTAGGGGAGCAAAACGGCTGACCTAAACAATTGGCGAATTTATAATAAATGTGAATTATGCAATAAGGCGATCAAAATTTGAAGCAGAAATGTGCAACCGTGCAATGCAATGGAATATCATGCACTGATGGGAAATATGGAACCAGTGCAGAACGTGCACGAGAAAACAGATACTGGCAACGTCTGGGAAAAACATAACCGGAGCCTAACGCGGGAAAAGATAAAACCTGTGCAAAGTTCGAGCAAACAGGTCGCCGGTGTCGAAAGCAAAAAAGCGCGAGAAAACATGCAGGTCACTGTCGTCAAATGTGAGAAAACAAAACTTGTGCAAAGTTCAGAAAAGCAGGTCACTGATGCCAAATGTATTAACGCGAGAAAACATAGACGCTGTGCAAATCGCGCGTAAACAGGTCACCGGAGCCAAACGCGGGAAAAATTAAGCTTATGCTAATAGCGGCAAAGCGCGGGAAATATGTAACCGCTGTCAATCATAACGAGCGGGATTCTTTGAAATTTTCAAATTTGATGAGACGTTGTTACAAGCTTATTTGAACTACAGTTTAAAAGAAACTAAACCTCAATCTTCCAACAGGTGTTCAAGATTCGTTCTGTGAAGGCCACCAAACCCACTGTCCCTCCACCAGAACCTTTCTTCAAGACAACTGTTGGAATCATAACTATTGTGGCTGCATGTCTTGCAATGATACTAGCGATTGTTGCTGTTGTTATCTGGAGAATGCGTGCAAAGAAGAAGTGAGTCACTAATGCGATAGTTATCAGTTCTTTTGATGGACACTTCTCCTATACGTTGCATTCTAGATCAAAATGATAAATCTTTTGTTCCAGGCTGATTTGTGAGGTAATCTGCTTCCTTCAGCCTCATTCTCACTGTCATGTTTGTCACTCATCAGTCTAATTGCTACAAACGAGTTTTTAAGAACACGTACTGTGTAAATATTAACCTCTTACATACCGAGCGCGAGGGCAGTACTGGGGAATATTGGCCCGAGGTCGTGGCAGTACGGACCGAGCGAAGCGAGGTCAGTACAAAAAATAGCTAGGTTAGTAAGTAGTTTATTATCTGGCACTCGGGCCATGCTTGTTTTGAATTTGCCCGCGGCTTTCGAAAACAAAAAATACACAGCCGATGACCATTTCCATGGAATCGGTCCGTATGGTGAAATCCTGACCAAGAAAGAACCAATCAGAACGCTCGGATTTACCTTGCCATATAATAATTTGAAAATACTGGACGAGGTTGTAACGAATTTATTTGTCAATGACAAGCAATAAAATATTCACCCTTGCTGAAGGCTGAGATTAATGTCAGACTGTAAATGCAGAGCAGCTCGAAGAATGCCTAGTACAGGCTGCTAGTATTGTAGTCGTAGAAAGTTAAGTTCCCTTGCCATAATATTTTAGTAAAATAACTTTCTTCTGACATTGTTGCCCGTTTATGTCTTGACTTGTAGACGACGGATGATAGAATCACGGGAACCTCATTTAAGGTCCAAGAGGGGCCTCACTGATGGAGAAGTTGGTTTTTACAAAGGTTAGTATACGAGCAATAATCAGTAAAGCAGTGCTGCTTGATCTTCATCCATTTGGCAATTCCTCAAATAGGACTTTGTTAATGCACTTCAACAACTGATGAACAGTATACCAATGCGCTCCATACTAAACTAACTCAGCCCTGCTGACTCCAACTAAACTTGCTCTGTCTGCAGGCAAGGTGAAGCAAAACAAGATGGTAGCCCCTTTGATGACGGACAATCAAATCGTAAGCACCTTTTTCTAGTTTCCTTTAAGACTTCTAGTTATGTCTGCTTTATAAAGCAGTATTTGTCACTCAACCATACTGACCATAACTGTTTTTTTGTCTGAGCTCAGACTGCTCCAAATGGAAAACGATTTGATGGAAGAGCCGTTGATCCAGGTATTAATGTTTTGATGCCAAAAGATAATATAATAAGTAGTTCCCTTCCGACTGTTTCGGCAGAACACTGTGATGAAAATAGAAATAGCTGGCTTTTCTACAAATGGTTGCCAAACGGTTCTTTAAATTTCTTTATAAGTTCAGAGGGCGGATCTAGATTGTCTAATTCTAAGGCTCCCGAGCGGCCTGCATCAATTTAATGGCCGAAAAGGGGTCCCAACCTTAAAAAGACGCCTAGATCAACCAATGAGGTTCCCGCATTATGAGCCCACCCAAAACCCCCACCATCAATAAGCCTGGCTGTGAAATTGTTGTAAGAAATAGTTAGCCTCTCGATCATAGACGAAAGGGGATATTTTTCCTTTCTTTTATAGTGACCGGAAAGGTTTATCTCTTCAACAAAACAACAGGCGAGCGCATGTGGCTCCAAGACATGCGCGACGATAGAAATGGTCCCCAGTCCGTTTATGGTAACCGCAACATGCAGTCGAGGCTTGGGGAGTCTCATCACAGAGTTCAGGACTTGCCTCCACCCCGTGCGTCAATACTGACAGTGCACGAGCGTGACAACAGAGGCAGCCGTCTTCAGTTACCAGGGACGCCAGAAGGGCGTTCATAGATTGTGTGACAATTTGTCGCAAAACTACGTGATCTGGTGTCACGCTAATTAATTAGTGTTATCACTGAACAACGTTCCAGTGCGATGTCATTTCCATCATGGATGCCTGGTACCTTAATCAAATTCTAGTAAGCTGGTCTTTCAAGAAATGGCAGGCCAGTGATATTTATACAGTAAAAACTGTTCAGGATAGCTCGTAAGCTTAGAGGATAGAAAAATTAATAGAAATGTTTCATTGTTTAAGATTAATTTACATTAAAATTAAAACCCATAGGGTGCAAAAACTTGTAGTTTAAAGGGCTACTGCTATCGTGCTGGGGGATTCCTGCCAAATCATAGAGAAGTCATAAGACGTGTTTAAATACCTGCTCAATTCATTTTATAAAAAAACTTTTCCTCGGGTGGATGGTGTGAAACAGTTAGGGATAGTGGATAGATGGTGTGGTAGTTGGGATAAAAAGTTAGAATTAACGTTTTCGGAGCAACTTCAGAATACCCCGCAACTCACGCCCTCCTTAAATCTACTGCTACCGTGGTCCGCGGTCCGCAGTCGGCTAGCAAGGTTATATGTATGTACTAAGAGTTAAACTGAAGTGCTACCGCAGTCCCGTAGTCGATGAATAAATATTTAACTGAGTGTTAAACTGAAGTGCTACCGCGGTCCGCAGTCCCGTAGTCGATGAATAAGTATTAAACTAAGTGTTAAATTTATATACAGCTTATTATGTAAATTATGTCGACTGCGGGACTGCGGTAGTAGATTTTAGGAGGGCGTGAGTTGCGGGGTATTCTGAAGTTTAGCCACGTTTTCTTATCGGCCATATGCCGTTATGTGCTAACTAAGCAAGAAGAGAATTAAGTGAATATAAAATTGGCGATGACCATAGATAAATGGCACAATCCATACACGCATACAAAAGTTCTCATTCTTGATCAATCCATGCGTCATAGAATTTTTGGAAAGTCAACGCTCACGTAAAACTCGTTTTCATATGAAGAGTGTGTACTATAAAAAGTATAACAGAGATGTTGGCAATTTAAAACTTGCCTTCGCTTTTATTTGTGACGATTAACGTGTGAAATTTCTCAGTACTTTGCTAAGCGAGGTTAGAAAGGGTTGCCGATCACGTTACGTTATTCCCTTCAAAAAGAGAATTTTGTTTAATATATTGTAAATGCTCAGTGAGAACCCGTGGTAAAAAGAGAGTGACTGACTGACAAATAAATAGTTCTGAGACTGAACAATCGCTTATGATTACGTGTCGTGAAATCTTGTTCAAAGATAGCCAGCAGAACAGGCGTAATTTTTTGCGTATTTCGCCTCTGTTCGGCGAACAGAGGCGAAAGCGAGGCAAGTGCGAAACGCGAGTCGTCCTCTTCCCCTCGCGCGCGACTTACGCTTGCCTCGTTTTCGCCTTTGTTTACCTAAAATACCCCCAAAAATACGCCTGTTTTGCAGGGCTAGTTCAAAGAAGTTCCAACACTATTTTATTGTATGAATTGTCGTAAGTTCTACCTACAAAAATTACAAAAAACGCGGTATCCACAAGTTATTCAAGAACTACACCTTGACTGATATTTTAACTCTTATAACAGTGACGGTGATCACTTTTTGATTTTGCAGAAAACGTTGCAAAAACTGATAACAGGTAGAGCTCTTTCTCCTCTGCAGAGGCTCAAAAGTGATTTTGAGGTAGGAGAATCCGCTGAGCAATTTGAATGCAGGCGCAGAAGGTTCATGGATACGAAACATGCTTGATTAATTCAGTGGACTTTGCGGTTGCACTTACGTCTAACAGCGGATTCTGTAACAAACGCCCGACCTCAGTGGAGGAGAGAAGGTAGAGTTAACTTGCAGTAAACAGTTAAGTTTGCCGCATATGCATAGTTGTCTGGTCTTTAATACAGAACTAGATAAACAGCAAAGCCGTGAATGAAGATCCCGCTTGATTGAAAGTCACTGGATCTCTCAATGGAGATCTAATCAGCCAAACTTGAAAAATAAAAAATGATGAGAAGTCAAAGACTACTGCAAAGCTGACACAACGTGATAGATTGACTACCCCACCAAGGTAGGGGACCTCACCTGCCCTAGGTCCCCCACTTCCATGTGAAGAGGCCCTGAGAGTCGCATGGTCTAAGAGCGAGACACAGTATGCGACAAATCGCTGGGACACGTCGCCCCGACACGTCACGCGACAGGTTGCTGCAACAAATCGCCTCGTGTGACGTGAAAATCATTGTCGCTGCGACACAATTTTGTCGCTGCGTTCTGTCGTACGAACTCAAACCAGTTTTAATTCGTGCGACATATCGCAGCGACAAAATTAGCTCAAGCAGCCTTCTCGCAGAAGCAATGCAGACAAGGCGACTTGTCGCCGAGATGTGTCGCAGCGATTTGACGCGTAGTGTGTTTCGGCCTTAACTCAGTAGATAGAATATAAGAAAAGACCTGGATGAGGAGTGTGGATGGCCAACTAACTTCTTTCTTCAACCAAACCTTCTACGAAACGTCCTCCAGTTTAACTATAACCTTAAGCGCAAAACCTGTTGCATTGCCTAATTTCATTTGGCGCGGGAAACTGGCACTAACAACAGTCGCAAATTTTTGCGAGACTTCCGCAACATGGCTTCCAAAACAGAAGAGGAAGCTAAGGTCAATATAAATTGTTTACCCGATATTGGGATACAGATTACTCCAGAAAAGTTACCTTTCTATGTCAAAGGACAGTTGCTTTACTGCTGCAAGAAACTTCGATTCCACTAAAAAAAAAAAACATGAGAAGGGAAAGATCTGACCGAGAAATTATAGGCAGGAAAGTGTCCTGATTTGTTTGACAAAAAATGCGACAAATTGGCCTTAAGCTTAGCTTTTCCACGGCGCTGAAGCTAACAGAAATCCCCCCAGAATCAGCAGACTTGAAAGGTTTGGGGAAACATAAGGACGGAGAAAAGTTTGCAAGAAAGCGAAATACGGTGAAGCGAAAGGGCAATATCGTAAGGCTTATAGAATGTTTTCGTCGCGTGTTACGGTGTAAGTGAAAATTCCAAAGGACGGAAAAAGTTCCCGATATATTAATATTCTTCAGCTGGGTAACCTACAAGACTAAAATGAACCCTAAAGGAAAAAGGAATTAATGACGAAAAATTATCTAATGCTTTATTTTGTCAATATGCCATCTTGAAGTAGACATTCTGTTGCCTTTCTGTGCTATGTTCCACCTGTATAAGCTAAACCTGAAATAAAACCGCTAAAAATATTAAATGCACTTTAGTAGCGAAACTATTCAAATCAACAATATCCGTTTTATGGGTCATTATGTTATCTTTAAGTCTTATTTTCGTGTTGATCTGATCAAACTATGTCAGTGTTTCCACCTGTTAAGCTTCCAAGCCTGTGTATCAGAAGGTCTCTTGTGAAGCCCTAACCGAATAAACTGTACGTACATAATTTCAAATATTAGCAAATTAAACGTTCCGTTATTATGAATATGGCATTTTAAATAATTAAAAAGAAATGAGCAAGGCACGTAACAAACCAAAAGTCACAAGATAAAACAAATGTGGTAATAGCGGAGCTCCGGCAGCTTGAAGGGCCGCCAAGTGGAGGGCCATACTCATATGGAAAAGAAAAGAAAACCCATGTTATTGCTCGTGGGCGCGTACACACGACGACGGCAGCAGCGGAGTCGCGCAACATGGTGGTCATCGAGATGCTGTGCAGCCGTGCAGAAAGGTCACATGATTGAACAAGAGATAAACAAGAGAAATCAACGTGTCCGTGAGTTATTATTGTTAATTACAAAACAGACCTAACACTGCTCAAAAAATGTGTACATCCTTAAAAGCAGAACCTGAAAACGCAACTTTGCCAAAAAAAAAAAAATACTCAAAGCTCATGTCTGTTTATCTCGTTTGATCAAATTAGAATGATTAATGTTTTCATTTATGCAGTTTTGACTTGGCTTCTTACAATGCTGGACAGTACAGCTGTAAACTGTTCTTTTCACCCTCATTTACTGCCAACTAATTATTGGTGAAACAGAAACAAAAATAATAAATGTTTAAAACACATGACATCGTCCATCCGTGTCAAATGTAATAGCATGATCGTCTGAATTGTAACGCCTTATCCAAATGGTGCTTTGTTTTTTGGGTACTTTATTAGCGAACTCTGAACGACTGCTTGAACACTAAATATGAAAATAAACCACAAAATAACTAAACCAGGTAACATTAAATAATCTCAATCTGTTCAATTCTCGAGTTTGCTCACAGAGCACTTTGATTTTCCTCCCACGTTTCCAAAAGTTAATGAGGCAATTTGAGAATCATTTTTTTCTCCTCCCACAAAGCTCTGCCAGTCCCGATATTCTTCACTGCTTATTACGCTAAATACCTCTTCGGCAAGTATCTGTGACAACCTTTTTGTTAATTGCAGGAATGAACAGCAAGGTTGCATGACCAAGTTTTCTATCACAAGTTTTATTAGGTTATATCAACAGATTCCAAATAAGCTTTCCTCCAAAAGAGCGATTTTATATTATCAGGGGAATTTCCTTTGGGTCATACTTTTCGTTCCTTTTTTACAAGGTTTTCTGGTTGAGCATTGCATCCAAGAAAGTTTGCCACTTCACGATATTAACAAGATGCCTTTCTTAAAAGTAGGTAAGCCAGCCCATTGTTTGACAAGGCGTTTTTTCAAGGAGAAAAAAACAACTTCCCTCAGATTGACATGCACAAGAACAAGTAGAACGTATCAAATGAAAACGTGATGGTGAAACATTTCATCGTTTTGATAAAATGCAAGATTGTTTGATTTTCCAATCGGAAAACGGCAAAAACTCATTGATTCATATATTTCAAGTTCTTCTGAAATTGGTTTTTTAAGAAAACCGCAAAAGAACATCACGAGACATTATTATTTTTTATCTAACTTTGATTAGGCTGTAAGCGGCATCTATCCTCCATATACAATTTTTGAACAATGACAATGAGAAATGAAGCAGATATTGTTGATTTGAATTGTTTGGTTACTAAAGTGCATTTTATGTATTTACTGGTTTCCTTTTAGGTTTAGCTTATTCAGCTGAACCATTTCACAAAAAGACAATAAATCTCAAATGAAGACGGAATATTGATACAATAAAGCATTAACTAAAGCATTATTCTGCAACTGTTTCGTGTTCCATTAAAGAACATTTTAAGTTAAATAAATTGATTTTCTTTCAGGTTTGTAGGTTATCCAGCAGAGGAATATTATATCGTTCCACAATTATACTGAAATTAAATATATATAAACACAGATTAATTATCTGGTTAAAAAAATATTAAACATAAGACTTCTGCTATGCAATTACATTTGCAATTTGCTGTCCATTAAGAAAAACACTATTCAGTCAAATTTTTAGTACGACCCCGAGCCAACGAAATTAAAAGCTTTTTCAAATTCACATCACAACCCCCACAAATTTGGGATCATCTTCTCAATGTTTCTGTAAACAAAACCACCGTTTTCTCGCTAACTGTAAATAGCATTTTTCAAGGCACATTTCCTTTCCTACCGTTCTGGCGATCACGCTAGGCTCATAATTATAGCCGTTAAAGGCAATCGAACACGATCTTTCCTGAATTATGAGTGGTGGAACCTTGGAAGGACTTATTCAAACCATTTATTTTAGTTTGTTTTTAACGGCACAACTGATTGGACAAGATAATATTGATACTCCTATTCTGGTCGAGAAAGACATTTGGTGCAAGGAAAAACACAAACAAAAATTAACAATAACGTTGGTATCTTGGCTGATCCTCATACCGAGGCAAATCTTGGTAAAAGGCGTGTTCCAGTAGGTTGGTAGCTTGGTCTCGTCGTCATCAAGCCCTGTCTTCCCTGCGGTAAGGTTGAAGTCGGTCTTGTCGCTCCAGAGTCGTAGTGAAAGGTTGGTTAGAGAAGAAACAAAACAGCATTTGGCAAATTAATAACTTTAATCGAGAAAGAATGCTGAGATCAGAACATTATTGGACAAGAGATGTGACTGAATAAAACAAAATCTTGAGTTAATCTTTGTCGCCGGACGAAGACTAAGAGTCGAAACCTCCCTGGACAACCTGCACCGTTTAACAAGTTTTTGTGTATAATTGGCCAAACGAACAAACAATACGACGGGCATGTCTAGAGCCCTGAGAACAAGACAGGTGTAGGTTAACCTGGACGAATCAAAATAGAGGCTTTAAAGAGCTGCAGGTCAAGTGAACGTCACTGTCAGCCTTCTTTGGCCTTGTGTTTCTTCAGTGTTATTTGCTTTTACTCGAAATTAAATCAAATACTTAAGATTGATCTAATGAGCCTAATTCAATGGTACCTCAGTGCCATCAATTTTCATGACCAGCGTCCATCCACCCCCACCGCACGCGCCAAGACCAGAATTTGTCATGTGACAGTACATAGGAATCTCTCCAGAATCCGTTTGAAGTAGGTATGCTTTGTGTTCTCTAATGAGAAAAAAGGTTTTTGCAAAAAATAAAAGGACCTGTAACCAGTGACAATTTTTCAAAAACCGTCTTAAATTAGCATTTTCAAAGAGTTAGATCATCTGTCCCAACTAGGCTTATTCTATTTTGTGGGGATGACATTGTCAACATATATTTTTGGATAAATTGCGTTTATTTTTACTATCTCTAAGTTTAGAATTTATGGTGCTAAAGTTTCCCAAGACTACGATGGCTAATTTTACTGAGAATGTACGTTGTATTACTTACCTGCGATAGTCGGTGTAAGTTTCCTTGCACGAAGAATATGATTGAGCTAATCACGAAAAAACACAACTACATGCATTAAGATATAAAAAGAAATAATAAGAAAATAAATTTGAGAAGGCTGCTACCATTTGTACTACCTTCACAACAGTTCTCCTTTATTTTGGTCTTGAGCAGTTTGAAGTTTGTGTCCAATGTTTCTACCAGAGTCACTAGAGTCGCGTCAAGAGATTCAATGGTTTTGTTACAGTTTAAATCGCTATTTACATCTATGCTTACAACTGATACCGAGACGGATAACAGTAAAAGCCACACCACAATGGGGCGCATTCTTCACGAGCTTCAAAACGACTTCAGCACCGATGCAAAAATAATTCGTTATGACTGTGTCCCCCTACGTGTGTCGTGTTTATAAGAGAGAGTGCTGTCGACGATCGAAACACGCATCTTCGCCTGTCCTCTAGATCCACCAATCACAATTTCCCACATGGTCATGTCATACTTAATTATCTTCATTAATATGCAACGTCAGCTTTTATTGGTTTTAAGCATCTGAAGAAGAAAAAAGTCCGCTTGATCAACCCAAGTTTAGTTTATTCCAAATCTTACGAAAACTGGAAAATCACGATTTTGCTCTGAAGTATTTTGTCTCGAAAAGCCCATGAGTACTGTCTAATATGAGTAGTTCTTATGATTTCCCACACTGTACGTGTCCAAAAATTAATGAGGCAATTTGAGAATCATTTCTTGATCCTAGCTCCCCCCAAACTCTGCCAGTCACGAATTTTTCTTCTGTTTTTTAAGCTAAATACACACACATGAGTTTTCCCCGACAGGTGCCTGTAACAAAATTTTTGTTAAATATGGGAGCGAACAGCTAGCTTGTTCTACCAAGTTTTCTATCAAAAGTTTTTTAGCTCATGTCAACTAATAAGATAAATATTTTGAAAAGTTTTTCTTTGAAGGCTAGTCATACTTTTCGTTATTCCATCCCAAGATTTCCCGATTCGATGGTGTATTCAAGCAAGCTTTTGCAACTTCATGACGTTGACAAGATACCTTGATTAAAAGTTGGTAAGCAAGCCCGTATCTTGGCAAGGAGTTTTTCTGAGAAAAAAAAGCCATTTTCAAACAGTGTCGACCCCTTGTGCGAGAGCCTAGGCTTGCCACTGTGGTCATTCAACTGCTTGGGGACAAAGAGGAGAAATAAGTGGCCGGCCAAACTCACAAGCTCTTGAAACCTAGTTCCTTTCATCCATCAGTTTCGAGTCCATACCCTCTACCAGGGCGGTTCCCGCGATGTTACGCCACTCAGTCCAGCTCGTAGGGCTTTTAGAGGGGGGCATAGATCCCAAGTGCGGGGAAGATGTTTTCAATGCCGGAAGACAGGAACGTCATTTTGTTAGGTATTGTCCTGATTTGAATGATCGTTAACGTCTTCCTTGATGCCTGTTCCAGAGTGTGAAATAAAGAATGACTTTTTTCTAATTACATATCTTACGGAATAAACGTGATATTTAACATGCAAAAGTAAACCGGAACACAAACTGAATGTTTTCTTGGAAAAGAACGTTTAATTTCGTGCAAAGCAGACCCCCTTCATTTTTGCGTGACCGACCGACCCATTATCACAAGACAAGAGACGGGGCGACAGGAAACGAAACATTTTATTGGGATGGTTAAAGGCAATTTAAAAATAAGGAACCAGATAAGGAACCGCGCGACATATAATAGAGCGCTGCGAAAGAAAGTAAAGTTGTAAATAACAAGGACGAGAAACACAAACCGTACAGGAAATCGTAAATCGTAAATAAACGTAATCGTAAATCGTATTTAACTGTGCTAAGGACGGTACCTACTAAATACAAAGGTTTTTGCGCTAGGTTAAGACCTATTGGAATCCATGAAGAAAAATTGGGATAGCCACGCATTTTTTCGAGATAATTAGCCTTGAATCTCAACAAAATTGCTGACATGAGCATTTTTCTGAAAAAAGAAGGAAAGGATATTTCTTCACAAATTTCCTTAGAATTCGTCTTTACATAAAGAAAAGCGAACACATATATATGAAGATCTTAAAACTACAATTTTTGGTATGTTTTTAATAACAAAATCGTTGCAACAGCGCCTTCAGCGTCTCTTACAGCCTTCCTCTGGTTCAGTTAAAATATAGTCTTAAGAGTCCCTGTCCATAAATATGGAAAATAACTCGGCAAGGGTCGATTTTGCTCATATTTTTATGGTAGGTAGGCTAGGGCATGACAAAAACTACTAGATAAGTTTTTTTGGCAAAATATTCTTTTATTTCAAAGAAATATGCAAATTAGCAATTTCCGTTAAAATCGTCATTTGACGCACCATTTTGTTAAACAAGTTTGAGAGCCTTGCATGCAAAACCACATCATTCTTCCCTCTTTGCAACACTTAAATTTTTATGTGCAATGTTTAAATGTGTACTGGGTTGATTTTAGGGAATGCTGCGGGTTTTTTTTGGCTGCGAAATAATTAAATTTCGAAGACATGTATTTCATTTACTTAAAAGTACTTCATAAAACTAATTGATTTTCCCCATGTGCGAAACCTTTAAATGGATTGAGCTTCTGGTGGTTGAATTGCAAAAGGATGGTCTACAGAGTCCTGTAAAAATTTCTTTGGGCAAATGATATTGAGCAACGCGAGGGCTTTTCAAAATACGTTAAAAATGCAATTTGACCTTCTGTCGTCAAATTTCAATTTACGGTTTAGAGGTATATTTTAGTATGCGCCACATGACTTGGCCCACATTTAGTTGAAATAGACACAGGGTTGATAATTGCGTTCGTCAAAGAACGCTTTCATTATGCAGTCGAAATCGACATTCTTGGAATTTTTGGACGTGTATTCATCGTTACAAATTTGGCCCCCCCGAAAAATTCTTCAGGGGCAATCTTCAGATGCAAATGACGTCATTGCAGTCGACCATGTGCTTTGTCTGTCTCACGTTTTCTTTCACGTGTCGGCCTGTTTGTTATTATTATTTAACTATGGTCGCGGCCAGTAAACTGGTACTGTAACTGAGACGTGATAATACATGTGACGAACATGTGAGCACGTGAGTAGGCCATGTAGACTTTGGACTTTCTTTCCATGTGCTCTCCGATCGCAGAGGTAGCGTTGGATACTTTTGCCGTGGAATTTTGAGGCTGAGTAGTATTATATGATGTTATTTAAACCTTCGTTCGGGGTAACGAAGAGCTTTTTTATTTTATATGTTCACGAACACGATCGCCTAGGCTTTGGGATATTAACCGTGGAAACAGCTGTAATTCCCGGCTGTATTTGATTGTATTTGTTGATTTAGTTCCAATTTACGACAGAAAAGGTCAGTCGTATCCGGTCGAATATTAATTGGAATAGGTGGAAGAGTACTCTGAGGGCAAGATCCATAAGACTGAACCCGAACCAGGGAACGGAAATATAAATACTGTGTACTTTGTTAATCAGGCTAGGGGAAGTACTCGAATTAGTCGCCCGGAGTTTGGTTACGATGAACGAGCACTCGATTGCAAATATTTACTTATATTTGAGCTTCCTGCTTAGAATAATGTTCGTAAAAAAATTCACTTTTACAAATTAGCTTTTGCACTTAAACATTACAAGTTAATGTGAGAATATTTAGCACGAAATCTGAAAGCTGATGTAAATATTTTAGTCCTATTAAACTTTTGAGTATAGGGAAACTGCGGCCGTCCCGCAACGTAGTTTGTACCGGGATCTCTTAAATCAGAATGGCATGGACTTTGTCACTGAAATATCTTTCTGTAAAACCCCGGTTGTTGATGAAAAAAGGTTGGGTTTTAGAGGTTGAAAGTCAGCTAGGGAAATCATTTAAGGTATCTGTATAAAAGTTTATACGGCGTCAAACGCACTCTCATAATCTTTGATTACTACTAGTTTAGAAATGTTCTAACCTTATTTGCTGTAAAAGGCAGGTCTCACCATTCGTCGCACATAAACAGAGGTTTGCTTTGTTTACACAACGTCCGATGAGCATCGCCAACTGTCAACTTATTGAATGGTCGAATACACCTCATAGTCTCTTGTCGAATACCATGAATCTGTGACCCTCTTTCGGCGCATATGATCTCCACTGCATCTGATCCTAATCATTGCCATACTGACATGCAACTAATCCCTCTCGAACTTATCCACTCGTCGCGTGATTCAATAAGAAAAGCCAGAGAGTCCTTTTTTAATAGATTTAGCGAGAACATTGGAAGCTCACGGTATGAATAGACATGATGAATCGTAAAACTTGTAACCTTAGAAAGCCTTTTTTATCTGTACTTTATCTTATTTGTTTTGTTCGTCATTTCCGCCACTCTTTTTGATTTCGAAATATGTATTACAACATTGACCACTATATAATATTGTAATTTTCATTTTTATAAGTTAGTAACATCTAAACCTGAAGAAGGCTGGTCTGGCCTGCTGAAATGTTGTCTTAAATATATCACGTTGTGTCAGCCTTGCAGTAGTCTTTGACTTCTCATCGTTTTTATAAAATACAGAGTACGATGACCAGGGCTCCGTTTCTTGAAGGTCCCGAAAAGTTTCACACCCGGAATGCCGTAGCGAAACCTCAAACCTTATGCAGGGTTACAGAGCTGTGTTATTCCCATATTTCTAATATTAACAGAGGTTCTCTTCTAACTTCGTTCCTGCGAGACCCTGGGAATGAGGTTGGTTCTCTTCATGCAAGAGGTTTTAGGGTTATGCACCTCTCTAGCTTGTGTAGCAAGCGTTTCTGTGCGGTTCGGGAGCAAAAAATTACAGGACAA
>CM042756.1:26608631-26638740 GCA_022496165.2 Catalaphyllia jardinei
ATTTTGGAATGTAATATATCGAAATTGTGTAATTCACGAGTTAAAATTTTAAAAAATAAGGTCCACTCATTTTCTCTTGATCCGGGAGAACCTGGAAATGAACGAACTGCTAGGTAACCACGGCTGCGGGGAGGCTGCGGGTCATCTGAGACGCTTTTGTGAGCTTTGAGAATCGGCGGGGAAAGCGTTTAGGATAAGGGCTGAGAATCGTGGATTTTTGTGGTAAGTTTTCAGCAAAATATCTCTCAAAACTACTTGGCATATTCTGAAAAAAAGAAGCACCGATCAAGAATTGCTGCATACAAGCGGCGAAAATAGGAACGAAACGATTTTGAGCGTGTGTGCAATGATTTGTATCATGCGAAAATGTTGACTAGGATCGGTTGTAAACACGGCCAAAACGGAGATCTGAAATCCAAGTTATTTAGATGACCTGCCTTGTTATTCATGCAGATCGGAAAGATGGTGTTGAATTCAACTTGCTGCTCTCAATTTTTGGTCCAGATCGGTGGCTGCTCAGCGATTACAGCAAAAATATTATGCGCTTTTTTGACTGAAGTCGAATCGAACTGCCGAGTGTAACTGGACACGCTGCGCGTCAGTTTAAAATTGCTATACAACTCATTGCATTGGCCGCGGAAATCTGTACGCAAAAACAAATCTTTCCCTATTGCCATCAAAGTTATAAATCGTAGCCTTCAATTTATATTAGAGGACGGACCCTTTGAAAAGAAAACCGGTCTAAGTTGAGGACAGTTAAAGTTTTTATTTGTGTTTTTTAATAAGTCTTTACTTAGCTTATACATTGTAAAGCTTGAGGATGCCCTCGACGTTAAGTGTACCTGTTCGTGTTATAAGGGCAGATTAATTAATTTAACCTTGTTAATCACAGTTTGGATTTGAGTCGGTGCAATTGCTTTTGTTTTTGAGTCATTTTGATTATAAAACTCCGGCAATTTAAGTTAATGTCGATCTGTGAAGCTGTTGTGTTTTAAAATTTTAAATGCTCTAAAGATTTGAGAGAGTTAAAGCTGAAATTATAAAGTTTGCTTTCTAAATTTCAAGATTTAAATACCAACTTGAAGAAAAAAAACTATTATTATAATAGAAGTGGACTTAAATCACAATGAAGACGACAAGAAATGTTTAATTTTAATATTTTGATACATGTACACCTAAATTGTAATGTGATGTCTCCTTTTAAAAGTAACAAACTAGGTACAATCTGCTAGTAATGAAAGAACCGAAAAAGTAAAGGGTATTTAACATCTACCATATTAAAGTGGCAGTTAACTTGCTTCTTGTATAAATTCTTTTCAGTTGACTTGCTTTGGATTAATAAATTATTTGAACATTCAGGATGAATGAGAATTTAGTTACAAAATCCTTCCCACTGATAAATTAAAATCAAGTGAATAGTTTAAATTGCTCTTGCAGGTACATCTTCAATAAGCTTTGATCATGGGAAAATGAGACTAGAACTTTAGTAAGATGAGCTAAACATGGACAAAGATCTTAACACTCGTAAACGAAAGAAGAGCATTGAAGAAACAGTCAGGAATGTCAAGAAATCTATTAGAAATGGATCAGGTATGCATTGTGGTTTTAAGCCATGGTTTGTATCCAGTTCAAATGCGATTTTAGTGCTATTTGTTACTACCCAGGGCCGGGTTGTTCAATTTATTAGCCTGATTAAGCTAACCCAGGGTTACCAAGAATTTTGATTTCAGTTTTGTAACTTTTTGGTGAGGTGTTCTGTCTATATTGTTTGTCCTGCAGTTTTACGCTGTAGTAATCTCAAACTACACCAAACTTTAGAGGTGAAGAACATTTTTAAATGTGAAAAAAAAAATGCTGCAGTTAACGTTTAATCCTGGGTTAGCGTTATTGGCTTTCGAACAACCTGGCCCAGAATTGAATTAACTTGATAATTTGAGAAAAATTCTCTGATGGTTTGACAGGATCAGAGGAGGAAGATGAAGAGCTATTTTCCTGGGAAGAGTATCTAAAAAAGTGTCATGCTAAGGCTGTTCCTAAAGAAACATTTAAACATGTAAGTATTTTCAATACTATTTGTTTAGGGACTACAGTTTAACCTGACTCGTTTGAACTCTAAGGTAACGCAAAAAAATAGGAGTAGGAATTCAAAATATCTGATAGTAAATGACACATGGGCAAATCCAGGGAAACGGCTATGAGTTTGAAATAACTGGAAATTTGAAATAACTGAGGTCAAATTAGTGGTGTCCAATTGCACTTTAAATGATGTAGGCAGTCAGGGTTGCCAAAAGTAGAATAGCTGCCTGCTTGTGGAGAGCACCTCTGTCTATTCCATAATCATGAACAGTTACTGAGTACTGGGGTATTTAGCTGATTCTTAAGAAACAGAAAAATCAGCTGCATACACCAACCCCAACTACATGTATATGAGAGACATATACAAAAAGACATCCTTTGCCTCCAAAAGTGAACTGTTTATAAGTGGACCCTTTCCTAACCAGGGCTCTTCAGGTACTAAGCATGTCTTCCCTGCAGTACCACTAAAAAGTAAGTTACCACCTCTTCTCTTGTTTCTCGCAGGGCAAGTCTCGTTTCTCTCGAGGCGTTTCTTGTTTCTCTCGGGACGCGTCTTGTTTCTCTTGAGAATCACTGAAGCATTTGGTACATATGTCATATATTAGGAAATCAGTGCTTTGATTTTTCTGTAGTACAGTGCTCGATACATTAAAGTAGAGCCTGTTTCGTGATTGCTCACTCTTCAGGCAGCGCTCCAAGCTGCAACTATTTTGGTCACCATGGCGAGTGGAAAAAATATTTGGCGACCAACATATTAAAGAGGAACTTACTTGAAAAATTATCAATAATAGGACAAATTTAATCAATAGTACAAGCGGCGGCATCACCTTCTTTCTCTTTACCCCTCTCCTCGTTCAGAAACTCGACATGAATGCGTATACTTACTGTAGCAGAGTAAAGTGATGAAAACGAGGCGTTCGTTGCATTAGCCCTTCGTGTATTATGTCTTGAAGTGACGACCATTTTACAATTAAAGGGCGACTTTTTGAAAAAGTGAGCTTGGAGTGCTGTCAGGGGATTTTATTGAAAAGAATATTCATACTCATCCTTTATATACTATAGAAATTACATAACTTCTGCTGCAGAGAATTCATGTTCAAGTGTTTAGTTGCTACGTAGTAACGCTTTGTTTCTATGATGGCAAGAAGATACAAGTTTGTTACGTTTGTTAAGTGACGAAAGATCAGGCCGACAGATGATTAAAAATTTCTCTCTAAGACAGAGATTACATCTTTTACTTGAGCTGTTGTAGAATGAGTGAGTTGAAATGATACGCCATGAAATAGAGTGGTCAATGTTACTGTCTTTAAGAGTCCAGATATGTTTACTGAATTCAGTAGAGTTCCTGTGTTTTGTGTGACAGAATGATGTGATGTGATTTCTATACCTAGTCTTGAAGTCGTTTTCTGTTAGACCTACAGTATGTATGTTTCTGACTGATTATTGGAGGCAATTTCCGTTAAGTGGACATGCGCTTTTCTGTTGACAGTTGCAAGATTTTTTGACATCAGCGCTATCTGCGGCTTTATTATACAACAGCCGGTCAAGGTTTTAAATACACTAAATGAACAGCAGTAAAAAGAACTTAGTGATATGTGTCCCTTAGAGGAATCAAACTCAGGGCGCCACATGGCAAGCGATGCTCCATACCACTGCGCCACCAAAACTGTCCAGCAGTTTTCAGAATTTTTTAAGTATACATTGTATTACCCTTACCATTATTGAAAGCTACAGTGTAATCATAAACAGGCTAACCAGAGTTCTTTTTAGGCTAACCAGAGTGCTATTTAGCGTAAACTACAAAAATTCTTTGACTGCTTGTCATTTAGTCTATTTTAAACCTTGACCAGCTGCCAGTCATTTAGACACTTGGAAACACTATTGCTGGTTCTATTTGGCATAAATCGTCGAATCAAATGGTGCAATACTCTCTCTTTAGCAGAAAGAATTTTTGTCGTTTGATGGTGAAGATTTCCAGCGGTATTATTCAAATGTGAAGTGAAATGAATGATCAAAGTGTGGTTTTCTTGTGTTCACAACCTTTGAGCGAAAAGTTAGTTGCGGTTTCGTGTGCAGAGTGTGTGTTCACAAGTTCAAAAATAAAGGTATTCAATAACAGGTTAGTCGAGTTTCACGCAAAATGACAAATCAGTTGAGAACAATGAAAGGCAGCTGAATTCGCAGGCTACAAGTTGGCCAAGAAATCGTTGACATACATTGCTGTGTTGACTCTCTAAAGAGAAGAGAGACCCTACTTTAATGTTAGGCCGAGTCTGACTTGAATAAAAAAAAAGTTTGGCTGATGCATATGAAACAATATTGATGGACGGTTGAGAATTTATAATACACACATGGTACTCATGCATTGCTGATGAGAATGGAAATTGTGTCTACCATACAGATTTGTAGAATAATACCCAAAACAGGTTCGAATATCGACAATGCAAAGTATTGGTACTTCCAATTCAATTGCTTGAAACAAGACTTGTCCTGTTTCTCTCGAGACTCATTTCATTTAACTCGACTCGAGGTATTTTGCAAGACAGGGGTAACTTACTTTTGAGTGGTACTGTATCAAACTCAGGTTCTTACACAAAAGTTAACTGCTTTAACTTGGCAGGTGCAGGACACAAAAGTCCAAGGGTTTGTTCCAGGCATGAAGCTGGAATGCATGGATCGTACGTCACTTGAGACTGACACATACTGGGTGGCAACCGTTGTCATGGCATCTGGTCCACTGCTACTTCTGCGCTATGATGGCTATGAAGATGATCGCAGTGGGGACTTCTGGTGTGATGCAGCGTCAGATGATCTTCAGCCTATTGGCTGGTGTGCAAGAAATAACACCATACTTATCCCTCCAGCAGGTAGGAGATGAAAGATCTTTGCTGTTTATTGGGGGGGACTTGATTCATATTAAGTTACATGTGTAAGGGTGCTGTCGGGAATTTGAAACCCGGACCCTGTTTACAATAAGGGAAATTTCAGAACACACCCTACATGGGAAGGCACACTTTATTCCACGGCCCAGTTTACGACAAAGGACTAGGTGGAAATAACAGGTACTGACAACCATACAATAAATTTTTGGTCCTGGAAATTTTCTATTGAGCATATTGAACCACAGCAATAATGCAACCAGACCCTTTTAACTTTTAAGGGCAGACTTGCATTCTGTGATGATCAGTTGAGTAATGCATGACAGAGCTTTGGTGACAAAGTTTTAGACTTATAATTAGGCTGTTGCCGCAAAAAGTTTTCCCCATTTCCAATGGTGTCAATATCGTTGCCTGCAATTTAATGCACTTTTCTGCCAGTGACATCAAAAGCCGACAAGTTGCCACTGGAAATGGAGCCAGCTGCACATGACGGCAACACAAGTTGAATGTTTAACCATGTAACTTTTGCTGCACCTCATTCAACTAAAAATCATAGTAAAATTGAAGGCTTCAGTGGAAAAAGGGTGTTAGGTTTTTACTCAAAAGTGAACTTTGTCAAAAATGCTCCAAATTTCACATGCAGTTTTGTTTGGGTGTGTTAAACAATATTCTGCATGTGTTTTCCTTGAAATTTGCTTCCTTTTTGAGATATTACGTATGCAAAAAAACACATTTTTCCAAGGGCATCCTCTGGGGACCTTTTGTTGAATGAAAAACCAAGTCACTAATAATACATTAATCTCTTACTACTGCTTCATTAGCGCAAGGAGATAAGGCACTGAACGGGACTGATTCAAATTTGTTTTATTGTGACGTCTGCAAACAGACTTATCTTCGTGTCTTTGTAATTGAATTGCTGTTGTTACTCACTAGGATCTGGGATTGATTTTAGTGTTTTTTAGCTGGCTTTTGGTGTGCAAAGCATCGGTGGTCATGTACTTACTTGGATAACACAACACTTATTCGAGGAATATTTGCACCCGCCCGATAGGAAATTTGGCATCATCAAGCCTTTGACCCTCCATGAGTCACCAGCATGCCTCAAAGAACCTAGGTGTATTTTTGTTCCAAGATCATGGTTTAAGTCTGCCATTAACTTAGCCATTGAAGAACAAGTGAGCCAGGCGGTAGACTCTAGAAACGGTTCTTCTCCCAGAAGAAGAAACAATGCATGTACATTTAAGACATCTTTCTCAAGACTCCACTTTTGATTTATTTTAATTTCTTTCCAAATTGATTTTTTTGCAAAATTTGAGTTGCCAAATTCAGGGTGTGGCTTATCTGCGAGTGCGGCTTATACGCCGGTGTTTATGGTAATCTTTATTGACATAGAACCTTCTTTCCAATCATGTTATTTGTCCTTTCACTTGTGGATCACTTTTACTTAGCATACAAGAGACTTTCCAATATGTATAACTTGTCCTGTCAACAATCTGCAAAAACAAGTCCCACCATGTGATCCAGCTGTATGTTTGCTGTGGAGCGAGCATAGCGAGCAAGCAAGCAGCAACATAATCAGGATTTAAGAAGTTAATTTCAACTTAAATTAAAACAAAAGCTCTTGAGTTCCTCCCGACCATTTTCCAGTCATTTCATCATGGTGTTACCAATCATTCCAAAAGTCGAATTCAACTTTGAAGCAATGATGTACATTACCACTTTTTTTTCCAAAGTCCAGGTAGCTGCTTCAAATCTGCGATCTGCATTCAAAACTTACTTGAAAACGCACTGCTCATCATGTTTCTGTGGCAGTTGAAGGAAGTCAAAATTCATCACTAGAAAGGTTTGAGGACTCTCTATTCCTTGATCCTCCATTCTTAGGCCACCTAAACATTGATGTGTATTTTTCATTTCTATTTTGAATCCCAAAGTAGTAATTTATGAGCGCACAATTAATTTTAAGAAGAAAAACCGTCTTTCTATGACCCATAAGGTCCTCTAAAAAATATGCTCAGTGAGTCAATTCTGATTGGTTTGTTTGTCCTGAAGAACAATAGAACAATGCCAAAACCAAAAGGTCTTCAGGGAGGGTAGGAAAGGCTATTGTCCCCATGTGCTTTTTTTTGGGCAGTTACAGGCGACTTGAGAAATTGGAGGGGTATGGTTACGGGCAGCATGGGAGTCAATGGGTTAATTAATGTGTGTCAGTACAGAATTTATAAGTTAGATTTGTGCTCCCTACAATTTCCACAACTTTAATTTTCGCGATCTGGTCAAGCTAGTGTTGATGTGTATCATTTTTTGTCCAACATAGTTCAGATCACCATGTGTTTTTATGTCACTAATCCTTGTCACACCTCACCATTGATCATGCTTGAAGTTGTACTGTACGTAGATGAATCACTGCGTAAAACATGTCACTATCAACAGAATGTGCCTCAGCATTACTCCCTTTTAGATAGCCTTAGTTTGTATCCATTTTGGTTGAGAAATTGTGTGAAAGTGACATACATAATGTAATGTCCATAACAACCTTTGACTACCATAATTAAACTCGTTGTTTGATGAATGAACCTCAAAGCAACTGCATGCACAGCACACAAGTAAAACACAAAACACAGAAGTGCTGCAAAGACCCCCAAAAATATGGTTGGCCCAAAATATTGCTGACCAGCTTTGGCTTGAGTCTGACTTAACCTTAAAGACGTTAAAACCACAGTTTAACCCCTTAAATAATGCTGTACACACAAAAGGTGACTTGTCCCTTCTTACAATTCCTAACATACATTGTATCTATGTTGTTATTGCAGCCATCAGACACAAGGAGTCAAATTGGGCCAAGTTTCTAAAGCAAGATCTCAAAGGAGCTGTGTGTGCCCCAGCGCATCTGTTCCACAGGGTAGGTAACAAACCTCTATACTACTTCCTCTCTCCCCCTTTCTTCCCCCCTCCTAGTCTCCTCTCCTCTCCTCTCCTCTCGCAGCCGTTTTTTGGGATGTCATGCAACGCCCCCCAAAAGAAACAGCTGCTCACCACCGAACCACATTCCTTTCTATTGTATTTGTGGTTTCCTTGCGGTCTGTTGAACAGACCAATTACATAACAGCAAAGTGCAAATGACGTACTGTAAGCTTTCATGCGAAAAGGCTTGCGGTGCGAACAATGAGGGATTTCTGGCTTTTGTTTCACGCCACACGCATGCCACCAAAAATGGGCTGTGTTCATGACAAATGAAAAAAACATGTGAATGAAAGCCCCACATACAAGTGCTTCATGTGCTCATCACTATGTTCAGCTAATGAGAGAATATATTTTTTCTGGAATGAAAGCGTCAATCAAGGGCTGAAAGCTTCCCACATTGAAAACAGGAGAAAAGAGCGGCATTCAGAACTCGCTGTCAACAAATCGAGCAAAGCTATTTGATTTCTTAGTCCCTTCATTAGGCAAGTAAAAAAGATATCTTCCTTCTTCACAATGATTTTTGGAATTGAAAGCTTTTAGTAATTAGCTTGAACTTCTTCAGTTAAAAACAAAGCTCATTCAAGCGTCGCAGATATCTTTCAGCGTCCCTAAACAAAGGTCGGCAATCCGCACGTTTATTTGTGACGTCTCCGATGACGGGATACAAAGATAAAAAACATTCTCTGATTGGGCAAGTTTCAAAGGGCGAATTTGGCACGAAAAGGTTTTTGAAAATGGAACGGAAGCCGTGATTGGCTTATTTCATGAAAGGAATGTGGTTCGGTTGTGAGCAGCCGTTTCTTTGGGGGGAGCATTGCGTGACATCCCAAAAACGGCTGCGAAGGAGACTACCCCCCCCCCCAATTTTATGATTCTGTTTTGTTAATCAAAATTGATTTGGCTTTCAGAGGTCTCTTGCAGCAGAGCTCCTGTGCACCTTTGGCACACAAACAGAGCCCCATACTGTGCCTTAGAAAATTTGGTAACCCATTGATCTCAAAAATTGCAGTTGTCACATGACTGCCCGTCAGTACATAGTACATCCATATGTCCATACGCCAAGCCCCATACCTTGAAAAATAAGAGAGTAGCACCATCGCCATAGGTACATCATTGGTATTGGACATCCATGTTATATTTTATTGACAGCTGTCAAAAGAAGGTATCTACTGACTAGTATCACATGACCATACTGCTGGCTCAGATCAAGAGCTTTCATGTAGGCTCGATTACCAGCCGCTGTTTGGGAAATGAGCCCACGCTCCTCCCCTGTTCTTCTTGGGGATGATAGACCGGACACAAGAGAGGGGCAGAAATCGAGCCCAGCTTTACTGAGGCCACATGTTTTTTTTTTTAAGTTGACCGCTGACCAGGCACTGGTTTTTGGATTGGATTATGGTTTCTCTGGGGTAGAGTGAGGGAGTACATGCAAAGGCAAAATTTCAGTGTAATTTAAACCCCGACATGTTGACTTTTCTTCTGACATATTTCTTGCACAAGCATCTCCTACAAAGTCCCTGATATATTGCATGCATAATTTCTACAACCTTGGGTACAATTATTAGGTATGATTTGTTAACCCATTGATGCCTGATTGAAATTACCCGAGAATTACCCCTAATTCCCTGGCGTTTTCTGGGATATTTTAAGGGGGGGTTGCTGGCATGCCCCCTACCCGCCTAGAATCTTGCATACTTTAGATGCTCGATTTGCAAGCACTGGTTACTTTAAATTTTTAGCTGGCTACATTAAAATCTGTGAAGACCACTGAGTACATATTGTGGAACCTGGTTGATATGGGTGCCGTAGAAAATGAAAATATACAATGCATAGATTACCCGTGTTTACTCTGAAGTAAGTTTAACTCTGTGCGGGGTCTTTCATTCAGTTAACAGAAAAGTTCCTACTAGCTTATATGGGGGAAATTATGCTTAGTTTTCTCTTTGGGAAGGCAAGAAATTTGTCTGTAAGAGTGGGTGTCCATTTCAAGCAGGTTGCTCCACAGCAGGGTTCGAACTTCTGTATATTAAAACTATCCTCTTTGTTAACCTCCTTTCAGAGATCAGATCCTGATGATGAAAACAAGCTCAAGCCTGGACTCAAGTTAGAACTACTGCAGAAAGACGACCCCCTCAATTATTGGGTTGTATCCGTGATCGACTCCTATGGACTGAGGCTCAGATTACGTTTTGAAGGCTCTGATGAGGAAACCAGTGATGTGTGGGCTTATTTCTTGTCAGATAACGTTCATCAGCTTGGATGGGGCAAGAAAAACAAAATAAGACTGAATGTTCCTCTTGGTTAGTAAAACCGTTTTAGCTCAAAATAATACAAACTCTTTGTATCGCAAAATGCAGCATCATTCGTTGGGAAAGTTCTAGTTTTAATTGATTACTGGATGCAGTCTCGTTGCCAAGGTAATGTAAATTCCAAATAAAAAATACAAAAGTAGTTACGACAGGTAAATAAAATGGTTACAAACAAGATTCTTGCCTTTCCGTTTTCAGCAGTTGATATTTTATTATGAAAACGTTATTGATGTTTGGGAATTGATTTTGGGAAAAACTGTGCCCAAGGTCTTGAATATGGCCTGAGGCCACATGCAGAGGGCCATACTCAAGACAGAGGACACAGTTGTTTCCAATACAGACCTACCTAGGCTGACAAATTACATTTTTACTGTTTTACCTGCAGTAAGTTGTTTTCTGAATGGGATTGTGTGCATAAGTTTAACTGATGATCCATATAAATGTTTAAAACATACATGTATGTTCATCAAAAGTGCTGTGAACAAGTAACTGAACTGAACTGAATAACACTAGGATTTATTCCAACATTGTAGTTTAATTTAAACAGGCTATTAAAAATTAATTAGGATTGAGGTCAGTAATTTTGATGTGTAGACATCAATGACAAACAAAAGAACTCGAATGACAGCTTCTTAATGCTTTTTTTTTGGTTCTGTTTTCTGGGGAGGCACAGTGCCCTCATGGTTAGTGTGCTCAACTTCAGAGTGAGTGGTTCTGTTTTTAGCCCTGGCCGGGGACATTGTGTTGTGTTTTTGAGCAAGACACCCAGGTGTATAAATGGGTACCGGCGAAATTAATGCCAGGGTAACCCTGTGATGGACTGGCATCCCATCCAGGGGGGAGTAGAAATATTCCTAGGTGCTTCATGGTACAGAAACTGGGATAAGCTTGGAGGGCCTGATTGGCCACTATTGGCTCGTATGCAGACTTAACCTGTTACCTCTGGGGCTCACTATCAAGCTGGATATGTGTGATCTCTTTCATGCATTGTTTACAGCATGTATTAACAGCCAGCAGCAAAGTGTCCTCTATAACTTATATTGAAAATTTAATTATTGTTCTCTTGTATCAAAGAGCTGAAAGCCCAGCATCCAACTAAGGATTGGGCACAAATCCGAGGAAGACTTCTTGGTGTTTGTAACTTGTCTACTGAAGATGAATCTCTTAACCGAGCTTTGAACAAGGTTTGTTTTATATTAACACTATGTGTTGTTAATAATAATTTTTACTTAAAGGGGCAGTGTCACAAGGATTTTGCAGTTTTAGGCCAATTCCATGCTAAAATCATTACTTTGAGGCTTTCCTCATAAACAAAAATTAATGCTTCTGTAAAGCTGCAGTGAAGACATCAAATGAATTTTATCAGAAAGGGCCAACCATAATAAATTTCTTGAGGATTTTTTTTAAAACGTAGCATCAAATCTTGAAAATATTGGCCAATTTTTTCAAGTTTCAATCCATCTCCTTCCTTGCCATTCGTAGCGACAGGCGACAGGAAACAGTTTCAGTACCTTCACATAGTCTTTAATAACAAAACTAGATCATTATTTTTGGAATTCAATTGATGCGAAGACACCTTCTTGCATTTTATAAAGTTGCCAAATAGGGTGACACTGCCCCTTTAAACTCTTTCAACTTGGAAGAGTCATTGTGGGCTTGTGACTTCACTAATTGGCTCACATTCCGTTTTTCAGGATAACTTAAAGAATAGCTTGATTTTATAGCAAGGGCTCGAAATTTCCACAAAAAAATTGATTGTTGGCGACCAGATATCAAGAACTGGTTGTCTATCACCTTCTCTTTCATCAACCTTTTAATTTCAAAGAGAAAGGACCTTACTTGTGGTTGAAAGACGTTGATTTACTTGAATAGGTGTAAGAAATCAAGCCCATCATTCTTTGATCACCATGCTTGATTCAGCAGATTCTTTATTTTGGGACACTCTAAATGTTACACTGGAAGTACTGAGTCAATCAATTCTTTTGCTTTGCCATAAATGATTCTCTCACATCGGAAAACTTGCAATTGGCTTCCCATGTTAGAAATCGCCCTAAAATGCATTACAAACTCTTGAGCATTGCCTATGTTATGTATAACTATGGATTGTGTCTCTTTTATTTGTTTTTGTGATCTGGCAACTAAACATTTTATTTTGCATTTGAACAAAATTTACCAGTTTCTTCAATTATGTTATGTAGTCTTTGTCATCATCATTTGTTTTCAGTTCTTCTCTATTATTTTGAAATTTCCATCAATTTGAAAAAAAAAATTGTCCTAAAACATTTTGATATAGCTTTACAAATTTGCATGGTATGGAATGATAATCGTGGTAAAATACATGTATGTGAATCTCAATGTTTGAATCCTTCATCATTCCAGTCAAGCAGTTTGCCAAAACTTCACGGCTTCACAACAGGATTAAAGCTTGAAGCTGTCAATCCAAATGATCCATCATCCATCTGTGCTGCTACTGTTTCCAAAGTTGCAAGCGAGCACTTCTTCCAGGTGGAGATTGACAGCGTGATCACTTGTGTTGATGGAAGCCGACCTTCCATTTGGTGCAGTTCTAACTCTCGGAATATCTTCCCTGTGGGGTGGTGTGAGAAGAACAACATTCAACTGACCCCTCCCCCAGGTATGCTGCTGCTGATTATCATACTACATTGAAAGAAATAAATCATACAGAATTAGATGGTCTACTGTACAAGAGAAAGACTTGCAAAACACAGTGGAATTTGTGTTGCCTGTACATCAGCACACTTATGTCCAGGATTGAACGCAAGTATTGTTTAACAGGTACTTCATATTTGGCAGGGCTAGTTGGCATTTTCATATTACTTCATATTTGACAGAATATTGTGTGTGTTTTCCTGACTTTTTACCAATGAGGACACTTTGTGATTCTTATCATAAGGAGTTTGAATCTCATTAGCGTTCAATCCTGGACATATCTGCATCAGCAGTACTAAGTTTATGCTTTAAGTTTCTGTTGAAGTCTGAGTTCTTTCAAAATATTTGTAGTATTATTGTTAAACTTATTCTGTCTGTTTCTGCCAGTTTCTTAAGTGCATTTGGTCTTACTAAAATAATATTTGTCTTAACAGAGTGATAAGAGACCTTTAGATTGGAGTACGAGATCAAGTATGAGGGCAATGTTTTAAATACCTACATGTGGTGCTTATGCTTTTTATGATTACACTATTTTTCACAGCAATCTTGTGACTGTGTCTTTAACTGCTTATCAGCAGCTGTAGGAGTGAGGACTTTGGGTACAAAGCTGCATTGAAATTTGAAAGTCAGACTTGATCTCATACACCATTTACTCATATGTTTAATCTAAAGGTCCCTAATGAAAGTTATATGTACGCAGTGATGTAACTTGAAAGTAAAGACATTTACTTGCGCAGTTCGTGTATTACAGTTTGCCCAAAGAAGATAATATTTTTGACATTGAAGATAGTGGTGGCCATTTATGAGTAAGCTCTACAGCTGCTGGTGTAATGAAATACAAGTAATAAGAGAAAGATTATGTTGTCTTGATGTACTACCAAATTCTCAATCCTGACACCACAAGAAATGTACGAAATGTGGTTGGGAGAATTGCAAAAATGCTACATATTTGAGTTTGGGACTGAAAGTTTTATAGTGGCCCCATTTTTTTCTTTGATATTAGTTCAATCCAGTGAAAGTCTATTGTTTTTCAGGATATCTTGTTCACCCTTTCCACTGGCCGACTTACCTTGAATGGTCAAACTCGTCAGCTGCCCCTGACTCGCTCTTCAACTTGGTAATGTCTTCATCCTCGACATCCAGTCTTTAAACATGTATAGTGGAATCCCAATTTTTTGATCTCTTGAGAAAACGAAAATTGGTTTAAAAAATCGAGTGGTGTGATAAATTGGGGGTAAAATTACAGTGTTGGGACAGGGGGAGGTAAACTGCATTTGGTTAGAGTTATCAGGAGAACAGAAACGTTAAGCATTTGAGAAATTGTAGCCTGGAAATGCAGATGTACTCACGCTATTGCTTATCTCTGCCAAAAATAATATTTTATTTGTTAATATTTTTGTGGAGACAAGCGACAAATGGAAATACGTCTGCAATCAAAGGCCAGAGAAATTGGGACTCCAGTATAATGTTTAATATACATATAGATTCAATATTGGCCCAACATTGGATTTTAAAGTCGCTACTATTGTAGAAGTTATTTTTGGAATGTTTCAAAAGAGTTTTGAAGGAGAGGTGAACAAGCACAATGCCAGAGCTAGACTTAAAAGAACTTTATATTTGAGTAGGAGTGTGTTTGTCAAACTGTGGCTCCAACAAAGGTTCAGTGGCAAATGCAGTAACATGTGGGATTGCCGGGAGGTCCATGTTTGCTATCGCTGTCAAAGGAATTCGCTATCGCTAACCGTGTGAGCACATGAGTGTATAGACCCTTTGCGCCTCACAATTTGTGTGTCACAAATTGAAACTTTGAGAATGAAATGCAGCAAAAAAGAGATTGGTTTTTGAAGTGTCTTCCCAGGAGAAAAAAAAAACAGTGTTAAGTTAAATTAGGTGTTTTTTAATTATAATTTTTGTAGGGATAAACTTTGAAGTCTTGTCATAATTGTAACTACAATGTTGGTTGACCTCCACTTCTGTCCCCCATTTAATATCTACGTGTAATGTGTTTCTCTTTGTTTTTTTCTCTTATTCAGGAAGTTCCATCCCATGAGTTTGATATCGGCATGAAGTTGGAAGCAGTTGACCAAACAGACCCGAGTACCATGACAGTAGCCACAGTCACTCAGGTGGTTGGACGGACAATGTGGGTTTTACTGGACGGCTACAAAAATGATTCAGTGGAACACATTTATGATGTGGAGTCATATGACCTGTATCCAGTCGGTTGGTGCAGTATGAATGGACACCCACTTCTGACACCACGAATACAACGTAAGAATGTTATTCGTGTTGTCTAAATCATAGGAAAAAGCTTCAAAAATAATTTACTTTCTAAAGGTAGAAAAGTCAAAGGTAATTTAATGATTTAAACAAATTTTATGTATTAAATATAGTTTTATTTAGAAATTATATTTAATGATTTTATTTGAATAATTTAATTCATTAAATTTAATAACGTAGTTAAAACGTAATTTTAATAAAAGTTGGAGAGTATTGATAAACTGAAACTTTTAAACTGGCTTTTTTAAGATGTCCCATGTTTGGTTTACGTGTACACGACACACTTACCACATTACGAGTGGAAGTTATGATGTAAATTGCTAACCTACCGTAACTTCCAAAATATAAACCAATTTTTTCTCTATGGCATGTTTGTATACCAGAAAATACAACTGACTTGTGGTTTATGTAATGGTAATAGGACTTTGTGTCGTCCAATTCGGCCTGTAATCATACGAGTGATAACAAAATCGGACGACCGCGAAGCGGGAGTCTGATTTGTTCATCACGAGTATGAGCACAGACCGAATTGGACGACACGAAGTCCTATTATCAATTAATCATAAAAATTACAATTTCCGAGAAAAAGAAAAATAGCCAAGTTACGAAAAACAGGGAAATTCGCAGTAAAATACTGACAAAGGAGGCGTAAACATTCTAAAGGTTACCGGCAAAAACTCAAAAGCAAGCGCGCACGCACACGTAGTGACAACTTTGAACGTGATTGGTTGATTTAAACTACATCTTTGAATGTGATTGGCTTATTGAACTGTCCGATAACAAACTTTCCAATAACGAACTGTCCGATGACAACTTGGCAAGCGAATTAGTGGAAAATAGGACTTTTTTAAACCAATCACAATCGAGGAAATTGTAATTTTTATGATTATCCATGGTGTACCACTTAGAAATATTTTATAACTAGTACGTTTATCTGTGACTGTGTATTCTTATGATTCATGTACATACATTTCCTCAGGTCCTGTTGAAGAAAACAGGCGTCTTGCTTCATTGAGGTATTGACATTGCATCAATTTTTAACTTAGTTACTGTCTGCATTACAATATGTAAACAATACGATCAGTTCTGTGTTAAGTTAATCTTGAAAGTAAACTGTGGAATTAGAAGAAGATGAGGAACGCTTCGCTTACCTAGCCTAAATTGTCAGGCATCTCTCGCCCTTGGGCTAATTCGCGTTTTCTACGTTGTGGCCTACCGTCCACACTAATCTATCGCAAAAACGGAGCTTTTCTTGAACGCTTTTCAACGAGAGTAATTTGAAAACGTCGGCTTTGAGTTTCAGTGTGAACAGAAAACATTTTGACGATGACGTCACGATAATCACGTGATTTCCCTGTCTAAGTTTTCCTCAAACAGAAATAAAAAATGGCCGATGATGTTGGCGTTTTCAAATTTCTCTGACGTAGTGTGGTCTAAGAGGAATTTGTTATAAGAGCTTCGGTTTAGTCAAGTATTTGACTCTTAGGTACACAAAACTCGGACGCAAAGCAAACACTGCACCTAGAAGTATTCGTGTAATAGGATTTGAGTCCATGTTTATCTCTCCTAGAACTACAAGGCAAAGAGAGAGCAAGAAAACAACTTCCGATACCAGCACGACAGCCACCTCAAGCATTACAAACACTTTTTCAAGCAGAACTAACGATATAAGCACCACAAATGGTACAAACGCGGTAACGAACTCAATCAACACGACACCAGTATCAAATGCACTCAGCACAAAAAACACACAGCTTACAAATCACTCACGAAGCCCAAGCGTTGACAAAGAGGAAACCCAAGCAGAAGATCAAATGGATCTCAGCGCAGTCAAAGAGGAGAAGGGCGACGTACCCGTGAAAAAGGCCCCTGCCACTCCAAAAGGCAAATACGATTTGAGGCCCTCGACGCTCGTCCCTCGGGATTATGGGACCCAGTTAGATGACCCTGTTGAAGATGGCGAGAATGGGGATAAAAAGAAAGTGGAAGCTGTGATTGATTTAACAGAGGATGACGAAGAGGTTCCAAAGATCAGCAAACCTGTAAGCACGAAAACAACTCCGTCCACAGACGGTTCAGGTATGCGTACATGAAGTGTATTGTGGTGATCTTCCAGATATGATGAGAATGTCATGTTAGTGATTTGCCGTGAACACCTGAGAGGAAAATAAAAGCAGCTATTTCACCTCCTGTTATCTCCAAATATACCAGTCAAATAAGCACATATTTGACATTTGATATCGCAGTTCTAGTCCAGTTGAAGGAACAGGCTTCCTTTCCTCAACTTTAAATTCCAATGTTTATTCTTCAAAGGGTTGAACACATTAAAAATTATCAGAAAATACTAAACCATACTTTATGCTGTTGTGGCGGTCTACTCCGAAAATTACTTTTGCTCTCATGTTCCGTTCCGTTAGTCGAGAGTTCAAATGTAAGCACAGGTTAGGAATCATCTACTGTATTCACCTTTGCTGGGTGCCAAGAAAAGCTGTTCACGTTCGTTGCAACATTTTTGAACATATTTTTTATTGTTTCCCTAAAGGCACCTCGGCTTGTCAAGGCTCACACACAAACTTCCCTCTTACAGCTGTAATTTTGCGCTTGGAATAAAAGCCGCGATTTTTATGGCGCATAATTCATTGTCTGAACTTATGTTGTGGTTTATCTTTGTTTCTCAGGAATCTGTATTTACGTCAAGAAATCGTGCGAGCCTGGTCCATTTCTAAAGCAAGCCAAGATAGCCAGTATCCCCTCAGTCATTGGTCCGGCTGGTCCGAACATTGTCTTGAGACAACTTGTTGAACAAATTGTGTTAAGCGCTCACTCATCTAAGGAAGTTCTCAAGCTGCTCGCTTCTGAGACAGATAAGATGACAATCGCTTCTATCCTAAAGGTAAGCTTTTGTATTTCGCGTTTGTTTTTTTTTTCTTGAAGATACATAGTTCAGTGAGCGAGTCACAGAACATTAAAGGGTGTCGAGATTGTTTTACTACGGAGGCAAAGCTTAATACCAAGATTTACAGTCGTGTTCCAACTATCAGAGCAGGCGAACATGAAAGGCGATGCATTTTCTTCTCGGGCTCCACGCGCTCCGTCACGTATCGCGCGTTTGCCACGCTAAACCGTTTATTCCCCGTGCTAAGAGATACGTCACACGTGTACAATATTGCTTAGTAACACCATTGAGAGTGGAAGTGGTGTTGATTGATTTTTAATTCAATAACTTGTGGCTTTTCCTTTATTGTTGTGACGTAACTGTGTTCTTTTTCTATTTTCAATTTTCTCTTAGACTCTTAAAACCAAGCTCTCCTTATGCGAGAATCTCATCAGCTTGAATAAAGTGACGCTTTGTGTACACTGTGATGCCAAGAAAGGTAACAGCCTCTCAGTCGAAAAATATGATGACCTAGGAATGAAAATAGTATAAGTGCTAGAGAGTGAGCTAAGAAATATTTCATTTTTTAACTCGTGATTGCGATAGCTAGTTACGAGTTGTAGTGGTTAATCAGATTATTTAGTGGCCAAGCCCCGGTTGTTTGAAAAGTGGATAACGCTATCCACCGGATAAATCACTCTCCAGCGGATAGCGTGGTTTGTTTTGTGAACACGTATCTGCTGGATAGCGATTTATCCGGTGGATAGCGTTATCCAGCCTTTGAACAACTGGGGCCTGGTGGGCAAATGTTTAGCCTGGTGGATTCCTGTTCTAAGTGCTGACTAGGTGTTCAATTCCTAGGCAAGACTACTCTGACAGTGCCTCTCAACACCCATGGGAACTCTTGTGAAAACCTAACAAACTGCTAGGGCGGGGGGGGGGGTTGGGTAACCTTGTGCTTGACTAGCGAGGCTGGAAAAAGTTTTTAGCTGCACGCGCGCAAGGTACACACGCCATAACTAAGCCGCACGCGTCAGCTGAATGAATCAAAACTAGCACACCGGAAATTAAATCTTGCGTAAATTTGCGCGAACCGGAAATAAAGTCTGCGGAAAACATTTTTTTTAGCTCAATATTTTGCTCGGTGACCTATGTTGCATGCACGCACCACTCACGATGGCACTTCAAATATGAAAGTTTCGGGGAAAATTATCTAGTAGAGTTTTCTGTAAGCCATAAATCGCATTTTCTTTAAATAGATTTTTAATTCTACTAGATAATTTTTTTCCATACTGTCTGAAAAGTTCAAGAATTTAGGGAACTTTCCAACACAGAAATAATTATGGTACGTCACCGAATTAGTTTTTCAGATAATTTACAAAAACTGAAATTTAGTGGACGTTTTTGTGCACCTTGTGCGTTGCCGTGGTAAGTGATATGACGTCACAAGTACCGTTAAAGTATAGCCCAGCAATAGAGTTGCAAGGAGACAAAGTTTGCTCACACCATTAAATATCCTTCTTTGTAATCTTCCATCGTTTCACAAACACTGCAGCAACGAAAAACCCTTTCCAGCCTCCTTAATACATGTAGATTATTTTCTAGTAAAAGTAACATATTTTACTACTACCATTGCCTAGCATTTTTTCCAAATTAAGCTCAAAATTATGCTCGTTTTTGAAAATTATGCTACTTCTTCTTAAAGTATGCTTATCAAAAAAATACAAAACAAGTTGAGCTGTTTCTGGCCTATCAGGTGACTGTTCTTCTCGAATGTGTAAGTGGCTCGATGGCGTTTTGTTGCCTGTGAATGCGGGAACTGGGACCAACACTGTCTCACTTCCGGTCTCCCCTGGTCTAGACGACGGATGACGCAGTACTTCGCTAACCAGTCCTCCAAGACATCGAAAAATTGAAAATAGACTGAAGCATGGACAGAACTTGAAAATAATCAATCTTACAGTCCAAGCAAGTCATGACTCTGGTAATGTTCTACTTTTACAAAAAGTGCAAAAATTATGCTCGGTTTTCCAAATTATGTCAAAAAATTATGCTAGCACGATCTGTAAGTGCCTACTTCCAGGGGGGAGGGGAGTGGCAGTATTCCTAGTCGCTAACGCTGCAGACTAAGTAGCTTTGGATAGGCATGTTTCTTTGGTTCGATTTCCCTAACAACGGCTGGCGATCGAGCCACACTAGTATAGAAGGAGTAATTAACTGAAGTTGGCTTGTTTACTGTTAGTGTAAATGTTTGTTTTTCTAGTTCCTCTGTCACCACCGAGTTCATCATCGCGGAAGGCCAGCGAATCTACACCAACGCCAAGTAAAGCGTCCCCGCTTGAAAACAATAAACCCGTTCCACCTAAAAAGGTTGTCCCCAAAGAAGATAACCAACCTGCGAGTCCTCTCGCGAGGGCATATTCACAAAAGAACAATAAGCCGACGGGACTTCCCGCGAAAACTGGGAAAGCCCCTAAGGCTGCTCCTGTGACAAAAAGAACCCCTCCGGCGCCCTCAATACCCGAACCCGCGAGGTCACCGGAAATCGCGAGATTACCCGAAACTGCGGGATCCCCGGAACGAGTGGAATCACCCGTTCTCGCATCCTCGCGTTCAGCGAAGCACATAACACAGTGGAGCGTTGGGGAAGTTGTGGATTTTATAAAGACAACGGACTGTTACAAGTTTGCAGGAGACTTCTTGAGACAGGTAACGAGTGAAACATCATGTAATGTTACATGAGTATAAATAAGTGGCTATAGATGTGCTTATAGTATTCATACAACATATACAGAGGTTCAAAACATCATGATTCTTCTCTGTTTCAATTTGTCAACCAAATTTTAATTGTTTTCAGCTGGGAGAGGTCACGAAGAGGTATTAAGGCGAATTCCGCTCAAAGTTCGAGCAATAAGTGAAAATATATTTCCTAAAAATCTGCTTACTGCATGGTAACATTTTAAACTATTTAAAACTGCTCACCTAATTTCATTTTTCTAAGTGACCCCGTAATTAAATTCTCAAGCATTCTCGAGAAAGGTAACGTCAAACTTGGCAAAAAAAAACGTGTGTTTATTGTATTTTGAACTGACGTGCAATGTCCGTTTTAATTAAAATATTGATAACGTCACATTCAGTTTTCTCTCGAGGGGTCAGCTTAAGAGCTTAAGTCTCGATAAGTTCTTCCTAAGTGTAGTTGAAATATTACCATGCTTTGAGGTTGTTATTTTTTGCCTATTTTGCTCGAATGTTGAGCGGAAATCATCTCAAAAGAAACAGGAGCTTCAATTTTTTTTCTCAAGTACGTTTTCTGTCTTGAAAAATCTTACAGTAGCTGGAACACTCAGGACTTCTTGACGGTGATTTAAGGACGTTCGCGCGAAAATTTTCCAACGTTGATTTTTTTATGAACATTTTCCCATTGAAAGATAATGGGTTAGGGATGTCAGAAATGTAAAAAAATGGGGGGTCATCGACTTCGTTTCGGAGAGAACATGCCTGGAAGAACACCTAAATCTGAGTAAATCGGGCTTCGTTGGCGAAGAAGGTCACAGTGACTGCAAGTCCCAAAATATTGCAATTAGAGCTTTGAAGGCCAAATATGGTTTAAATAGACCTATTATACAATAACCAAATCAATGCGCGCGCTCTGATTGGTCTCGTGTTCTACCAACATCCCGCGTGGTTTATCAGCTTATAACCCACAGGAACTTGTGGTCTATTGCTTAAATAAAATCTGTTTCTGAAAAGAAAAGTAGGGGTCACCGAATGTCCAAGATCGTTAAATCCAAGCAAAGCTATAGCAATGGCCATCTGCCCTATCATTGTTCATTTTAGTACTTAGCGCGCGCTCATGCATGACGTGGCATATTATTTTGCGAATATGCGTGCGCAGTAAGGATGCGCAGAAACAATTAGCGCGAACGTCCTTAAAAGGTGGCTCACTAGAATTTTTCTGAGACTCAATAGCGCGCGCTGCCATTGCTTGCCAGACGTCAGTATTAATCACGCGTGCAAAAATGACGCAAGTAGCCCTAAGAAAAAACGAAAGCAACTTCAGCATTTGAAAGGCGCTAAATTACTTCGGTATACGTAGCAATAGTTTGAAACTCTGTTCAAACATGTGCTCAAGCCTAAGGCCAAAAAAACTATGGCAAAAATGCTCTATAACAAAAACAGGTAAAAGAGCACTAATTTACTCTTTGCTTTCTGGCACGCGATACATGGCGTCAAATGAGCGCGCGATAAGTAAATAACCACGCGTGTCCAACGCGTGTTTTTTCTGATTTTTTATGACGTCAGTCAGTGTGACCAAATAAGAGCTAATTTTCTCGCGTTCCCTTCGGCGAATGTTTTTTAAATTTGGCTCAGTTGTAACCACATACAAATCCTATAAAATGCCTTATTTTTGTGAAAATCTATCAGAGCTAATCTAATATATTTGGAATAATGATAAATTACAGAATATTGGAAAAGCCGTCTGAACATCGCTGGCTTTTTAACATTTCAAAATGTCAGGCAATATCATTTCCATGATGTGGCAAAATGTGAAAAAATTTACCGAAGGAAAGTTGAAATATTGAGGAGTCTAGGCCAAAATGAGGAAAATATGTGCCTGTCATAAGATGAGATGTTGCCATGGTAACGGCCTTAATCGAAAAATTGACAACCAAAACATAAGCCTTATTTCAACAGTACCCATGCTGGTAAATCTCTACGGGGGAAAACTTTAAGGGAAATTAACTAAGTTTCGTTTTCTAACTCGCGTTTTATAAGGACAATGTTCGTCATAACTCTAGGGAGCCACCTTAAGTCGGTCGCCGGCGCTTTCGAAGAGCCCTGTTAAATAACGTGTAGGAACCTCTAGGGTAAACGAGCGCTATCTGGTGTGGAGTTCGCCTGTCATTATAATAAAATAGTGGGTTTTTTTTTTCAATTCAGGAAATCGACGGACGAGCTCTAACGTTACTCTCCCTAGACGAGATTCACAAGTGCCTTGGTGTGACACTAGGACCTGCCATTAAACTTCACTTCACTGTACAGAAACTAAGAAAGAAAGATCGATAACAGTAACTGATATCCGCCTTGCGAGTCACGGACAAGGGTTCCTGCTTCTAGTCCTTCTCAGAGCACTACTGAAGAGCTGTATGCTTAATCAAGAGTTTTATTACGGGAATGTCGATTCTAAGCGTCGGTTAAACTGATCCCGCTGTGCTCAGCTTCCGGTCAGCACGTTTGCCTTTTAATAAGAAGTGGCCTTCAAAACTTCAAAGCCTGCAGCGTACGAAGGGTAGCCAGTTTTTTTCCTGGTTTGCCATTTAACTTCAATCATCTGAGAAACATTTTGGACGATATCAAGGCACTAGTGATCTACGAGAGAATTCAGCACTGTCTGCTTTTTATTACATACATCGTTTTTCGTGTAACCGCAGCTGCAAAATTCCCCAGAAGACAGGTTTTTATTGCATTGGATTCTGTGAACATAAGATGAGCCCGCAGTCACCTTCCAGAAGTCAGTAGTGCTCGGTTATGCATTTTTCAAGCTGGGATTACATTGTACATATGGCTGGGAAGGCCTGGGAGGAGTCTTCATCAACAGAAGCCTCATGATCCGAGTCCAGTTGTTTTAAGGATGGACAGTGTTATATCTTCAGTGAATTGAATCATCCGTCCAAACTAACAATTCCCGCCTGCCCTTGAAAGGTCCTCTGGTGTAACCTTAAATCTGTATATTTGACACTTAATATCAATTTTGCCTGCTCTGTTCTTATAAGAGTTATGAACTGCCGAAGAAATATTATATTTGCTAACTGAGTACCTGAAACTGTTTAATACTTATAAGAAGCGTTACCTTTTGACGTTTTATAAAGCGTGAAGGAAACCTAGCTCGTTGAAACTATACGATCTGATCACAACTTCTAGGTTTTTTATTTTTTTTGTGTAGATCTTTGTTAGAATTAGATAACTTGAAATCTGCCTTTGTTTCCTTCTGTTCGTTGGGGACGAAGAGCGCGTGAAAGGTTTACTCCCGTTTATTTATCCACTCTTCTGCCTTTTTCCTTTTTTTTCTTTCTTCTTTTCGCTTTTCGCTTTCGCGAAACAAACTTTATCTCGTAGCCTGTGCCAAGTTATTCACAGTCTTATGTTTTTTGTCTCGACTTGTGCTCTTCGTTCACATTCGTTTAACAGTGGGTGTAATAGACCCTTTATACGATCCGGTCACATGGTACGAAAGTAATTATGCTGGGACGCAAACTTCCACAACAAAGGAAGGTCGGGCTGGACTGGTACGAGTTCCTTTGTTTTACAAGTCCCAATCTGTAACTTGCGTCTCAGAATAATGAATGCCGTTACCATGTGACCGGCCCGTGCAATGGGCCTATAGACTAATAATGCACTCTAGCATTACTGTGCAATCTCTTTTGACGGATATTTATGAACACATTTTTCTTGGTGATCAGGTTCTCTTTTTGTGAGTGTCTTTGTGTCTACATTTCAAGTAGAATTCGTAGGCTGATCACTCTTACTAAGTAGGGAGCTTTAGATTGGACTACGAGTACGAGATTGAGTACGAGTACGACTTTTCAATTCTAGTTTTCAGGCTTCACATTATCACAACACATACCCATTTCATCCCATGAGCTACTCTCTCTACCTAAAACCAACATGGAGAACGAGGGCTCTGGAAACTGAACTGGTTTGAAATTCGAAAGTCGTACTCGTACTCAATCTCGTCCTCGTAGTCCAATCTAAAGCTCCCTACTGTGTTCTACTTGAAGCTGTCACGCAAACACCACTTTTGTCCAAGTAACGCTTGCCCAAGTGTTGTCTCATGGCCCAGGACACAACACTGTGTCACGTATGTCGTTGATATCATATCCCTCCATGTACATAACCAGTGGTTGCGTGATTGTAACGCAGGTTAGTGTCACGTACCATTTTAGACAGCTCTAAATGAAGCCTGTGTGAGTATGGTAAAGTTTGATAATACTCCAGCTTTATTAGGCTTACAGCTCCCAATACAGCCGTCATTTTAACTTTCACTTTCATTAGTACATCTATAAAATGAATTTTCGTCATATGTAAAATAGATTTCGCCTTACGCGAGGTCGCGTGATTAGTTTAATAAGCAACAGCCAATCAGATAAAGCTGTTAGGTCAGCCTCGTTTCTGGGCCCTTGGGAGCAGCCTGAAGGTGAGGCTGACGGTAGCTTGATTAAGTTTTTAATCTATGATTGTTGTAATTTTTAAGCGTTCACTCTCCAGTCATTCTTCTAACTTCATATTTCTTTTTTGCACTCGGGAAACGTGCGTTTAGGAATATAGGGTTCGCTTTTTGTATCAATAACGTTTGCGACTCATGATATAGCCCAGACTGCATTTTTCAAAGTTCTGGTACAACAAGGACTATTAAAAATGGGACATTTTTAAATACCACTTGTTCTTGTGGTGTTTTTGTTCGATGTCGCACCTTCCTTCCAATAAGCACTTCCTTACTAATAAGATACCGGTTGTCCCTGGAGTGTCATGTTATCTTTTTAATAAGCGCTCTTGCTCCATAACCTCCCTCTTCTAGCTTCTATTAAACACTGCTATTGCTATTAAAATCTCTTGTTGTTGCCTGTGAATTGCTGTTTCACATTCCGATCTTTAAAGCGGTATTATGATCCAATTTTTGCCCCTTGAATTTTCAGGTGCATCACACAGAATTCCATACAAGAATAAAAAAATATAGTTTGTAACGTTTCCCTAATTGCACTGGAGTATGTTCACTATGTATTGTTCATGTTAACCATAGAAGTGTTTTAGGCTATTTAAGAATTTGTAGGTTATGCAAGAGCGACTCGAAGGCATCTCTTTCAACTTAGCTTTTGCTGTTTTGCCGTCGGATACTGAACAAGCGAGCGTTCCCGCTTTGATATCACAATCCTTCACTGAGAGAGATCCTGTTCATAAGACTGCTTCGCGACCATTGGCTCGACCTTATCCAATACTTAAATTGGACCGGTTAGCTCAGTTGGTAGAGCACCGGACTGCCGTGCGGGAGGTCGCATATTTAAACCTCGGCCGGACCAACACTCAGGGTCTTTAAATAACTGAGGAGAACGTGCTGCCTTTGTAATGACACCTGCAAAGGGTTGGACGTTCAAGTCTTCTCGGGCAAGGACGATAAACCGTAGGTGCCGTCTCCTGTGCCTTCAGGGTCACATGGCTAGCAGGGGACGTTAAAGAACCCACACACTTCTCGTGAAGAGTAGGGCATGGAGTTCCCGGTGTTGTGGTCTGGTCTTCAGTGTCCTGAATTTGATGGGTTGGTGTTTTATTAAGGGCTGAATAGCCTGTTCGCGCTTTTCTCCCTGAACTGATCTGTCCAAAAAATGCTTAAACTTAAACTTAACTTAAAGGGAGTTTTTTACTCGTCTTTTTTTCTTTAAGTTTGATCAGAAGTCTGCTGCATTCATACGCGATCTCGACAAGAAACAAGCTGCCACTCAGTCCCGACTCAAGCTACAAACGTTGGATACCGCTGAGTTCGAGTTCTTTTAACTTTAAAGTACAATACAAGCTCAAAATCTCTGCTTGATGCAATAGACGGGGCCTTAAGACCATCTCAAAAGGGAACCTTAAGGAGCCAAGTTATTTCGTTTCGCATACAAGAACTCTGCCGTTTGGGCAGCTGTTGAAATGCATGAACCGGACGAATTCGCCGAAGATTCAGAGCCCGGATGAGAAAAAGCTCTCAGCTACTCGCCATACATACAGTGAAGCTCCATCTGCTCATGGTCCATCCAGTGGCAATTGTTTTCTTCTAATCAGCCTTTTTTTCGGGTGCAGTCGTTTTGTGGATGTCAACCTCAACCAGAAGACAAGTGTTTCAGCTGCAGCCAAAGAGGTCCATCTTCCTTTCCAAGCCGATTCCGAGAAACCGCTGCAGTCCCTCCAGGCAGTAAAAATACTTACTGATAACATTGAAGATAATGAGAGAAGATAAGTATATAATTTAGTCAATTTAACTGACCAAATGATTAGGATACTTTGACCAAATTGAACTTGAAGACCATGTTATTCATTTAAAGTTTTTTAGAAGTTTTGAAACGACAAGTTACTCTAAGGACTGAAAAATTTCAGTAGCTGTTCATTCATCCTTCGCGGAAATTTGATTTCTCAGTTGTGTCTATCATTTTTGACGTTGGCATGGCAACCGCAAATTTCATGTAGGTTTGGCAAGAATCGACTTTTTAATAATATTTTCTATCAGTTTTGCTCATAAGTTTCCTGAATTTCCCAATTTGTACATTTCATAAGCATTCCGAATTTTGTATTAATTTCCGTTATTTTTTATTTATTTTAAGAAAATAGTAAAATCCAAGATGAGAGGTCAAATAAGGTCATTGACATCCTTTCTCAAAACCAAGAATAGGGTATCGTTTTGTAGAGCAAGCTCAGGGATATCTAATCCATATAAATCCATTTTGTTGTGCCTTAACAGAACAAAAACCCCAATTTTCGAAAATTTAAGGTGGCTCATAACCCCACGTAAAGATTTTTTTCGAACTTTGCCAAAAATTGCGCCTTATTACACTTATCAAATGTTGATAATATTATAAAAAAAATTCACCGTGCTGTTTTTGAATTGTAAGCCCCTAAAGCTGTAATTAAGGGTGTTTTAGCGGGTCTCTGTGGCTATGCCTGGTAACCTATTGTCTTGAGAAAATAACAACAACATGTTCACCCATGGTTTATTTATTTATTTATTATTTATTTATTTATTTACTTCAAGATTTGTATATTAAGTATATATACTGGTGTAAGAACAAAAGGACATAACGTCCCCTTCAAGGTTCAACCACCTTTACCAACCCTAACGCCCTTAAGAAATATATAAATATATGGTTGGGAAGTGTTTTGATACCATGTTGTAGCATCAAGATATAAAGAGTGATTACAACAACCCATCAAACTGTATGTACTGGAAACTGTTTTGAGCCACCTTAAGAGATCCAGAGCCTCGCAGGTTAGCGGAAGGTCTTCTACTGCGTGTCTTTAAAGCAAAGGACCTTTAAACAACGGAGCATTATACGCGGGCCTTTTAAATATTCAGAGAATGGCCTTCTTGCCTTGAGAAAGTCGCTTGCTTAAGAGCAGGAGGTGCTTCTACAGCCGCTAAGGCGGAGGCGTCAGCAATCGACACTTAAATCATCACGGCAGGTGAAAGACAAACCCAGCCAAGTACGACAATATTAAAGATAAGTTAGATCTTTATTTTCAGTGCCCATAGGTTTTGCACACTAGCTTAGACTTCTTTATTTTCGAAAGCGGACGTCAATAAACGAGATGCCCGCTCCTGGTGCTGTGTTTGTGTTTATTAAGATTAGTTACAAAATATTTTATAATCGTTTCAGGGTGATTAGAGTATAAAATTCAATAATAAATTCAATGATACCCTTATACTCTAATACTCATAACATTATACCCTTATTCCCTAATACCCTTATACCCTCATACCCTAATACACCTTTACTCTAACACCTTTATACCCTTAAACCCTCAAACCCTAATATCCTTGTACACCTATACTCTAATACCTTTATACCCTTGTACTCTCATACCCTAATACCCTCGTATAACATAGCTAGCAGAGCCACGCAATCAAATTCAGTATATGTAAGCGTGCTCAAAATCACGATAGTGCACGCTGATGGCGTGAGCAAATCGCTTCGCCAGAAATTTTGTCTTCGTGCGAGTGTCCATTGTTAGCGTGGGGAAAATATTATATTTCGCGACATTAATGGATACAAACAGACTCGGCCCACTAGTCCCAATACGAAGACAAACTCCCGACCTTTTCTCTTGGGCTAGAGTTCTTGAATGAGGCAGAAAAAGAGAAAAACAACAGAAAAAGGAGACGGCGTCAGCGCCGTCACGATTCGCTTCACTGTCCGAGGGTGAAATGCAACAAATTTTGAAAGAAAGGCACTCTGTTAAAACCAAACAAATAACAAACTGGTCTGTTTCAACCTTTAAAGGAAAGCTTAAATTTTTCCGTTTTAAAATTGTTAAATATGAAACTCGAGCTTTCAACAGAAAATTTGAAATAACGCCAATTCCTATTTTGCTTAATATTTCGCTTACCGCGAACAATCACTTCTGATATTGTTATCCGTATTTCGCGTCGCATTTCATGCACAATTCCACCTTACGCTTCTTTCGTGCTCTCCAAACTTCCCGCGTGCTCTATTTAACTCGATAGTGCACGCTAAAGTATGAACCAATTGTTAAGTACCCAAATACATCTATACTCTAATACCTCTATACCCTTAAACCCTAATAAACCAACATCCTAATATCGTAAAATCCTAACACACCAACACGCTAATACCGTATATCTATCTTGTCATGTCTCTTTTCATTTAACTTTCCCTTTTTGGTTTTTAAGTGATAAGCCAAGACCTGCAAAAGAACAGATCTTGACTGAAAGGTTACTTTATTCTTTTCTTTGTCTAAGGAAGATTTCGAAACAATTCTATAACTTAAGCTAGGTCTTTGATTATATTCATAGCAAAATGAGGCTGTTAATAAAAACAACAAGCCACGTGTATATAGGTACCGTTAAATTTTCTAGCCTATTTCAGGAGTCCCCCTGTAGCCCAGTGGTTACATTTCCGAGCTTCGTTTCGGAAGGGCATGGCGTTCAGCCCCCGCAGAGGGACTCCTTTTTTCACATTTGTGTTAAACTTCACTTCTGGTATTTCGTACAATCTTTTTTTATCTTCTAAACCAAGTCATGTCAGTGTTAAAAAATCTTTTAAGAAATTAATTTTAAACTGCTTGACAGTGAAGTATATCTTTCTTGTCATGTCTTTTTTAATTTAGCTTTCTTTATTTAGTTTGTTTGTGATAGGGCAAGACCTGCAAAAGAACAGATCTTGACTGAGAAGAAAACTCTATAGCTTAAGACAGGGCTTGGATTTTTTATGCCACAATTTTCAAAGCAAATCTACATTTCACGAGTATATAGGTACCGTTAAATTTTCTAGCCTATTTCAGGAGTCCCCCTG
>CM042756.1:26649501-26677001 GCA_022496165.2 Catalaphyllia jardinei
CCACGTGAAATGAGCAAGATCCAATTATTCTTCTATCAGACGACCTAATTCGTTACTCAATGAACAAGTATTTGATACTACAGTGTACCTAATTGAGAATGTCTTAGTTTTCAAAGTTCTTAAATTTAAGATAACAGGCCAAAGAATCAAACTTGAAGTTCCTTACCTCTGCAACACACCTTGGACATCTCCAGTCACCTCTTGGAACAGATGTCAAGGGTGGAATTAAACAGTAGGTGTGGTAGCTGTCATCACAGCCATCACAGAGCAACATGCTTTCTTCCGAGTCACCTTTACTGCATACTTGACAAAGGTATTCATCAGGCTGGGATAATCATAATCCAAGAACACTGAATTAATCAATATATTACCATGGTATGATACAGGGTTCATACCCTTTTTTCAGAAACAAATTTCCTGGATTCTTCCAGGACTCAGATTGATTTTTCAAGGGCTCTAAAATTCACATTAACCCCTACACACCCAAGATCCCGAAGTTAATTCTCCTTACTGCCTTCCATTCACTTCATATTTTTAGCTGAGTTTAGCAGACTTAGAACTTTCCAGGACCAGTGGCTTTTTTCCAGGACTTTCCAGTCCTGGAAAATGCCATAATAAAATTCCAGGACTTTCCAGGACCCGTACAAACCCTGATGATAGGTTAAAGGTCATGTATCCCAACTATGCATGTGAATATGCACCCAAACAGGCCATGTTCATATTCCAGATATTAAACTGGAAATAGTTCACAATGGAGGCTAATGTGGGGAGTATCTTTTCAAATGATATTAATCTCTTTTCAATCATTGATATTATCCTGTGTGAGCCAGGCTCCATTACAAGCTGTAGTTCCATGCAAATGTAAGTATTAACTAACTGTGTTTTGGCTCAATCATTCTGACATGCTTGCTGGGACATTAAGCATTCCTCCCGGGAGCAAAGTCAGATCATTTACTGGAAATTTAACTTCTTCAATCACTGTTTGTTTCAAATCTTTGACTTTCAGATGCAGAGTACAAGATTCTACGCTTGGTATCAATCAGGCTCCCAAGATCCACACACATGTTGCATTTTTTCATCATTTTTCACCACTTACGAGCAGAGTTTTTCTCATAATAACAAGGTGGCGAATGGTGAGTGGTGACAAGAAACAAGGAAAAATGCCCCTAACAAAAGTTTACTCACAGCAGAGAATTTACATGCTCAATCAAATTAAAATTTGAGTTTAGGATCAGGGCTCACTAAAACATTAAATTTTTGTAACCATGATCAGAGAAGTAATGCACTTTAAGGTGAAAATGTTGAACAAAGATTCCCAATTCATGAAATTTTCATCACATTTCAACAAAGGAAACCATGACCATGAGCGATCTTAATATATAAATTTTTGTGATTCCATTTTTTTGTTTAGTTCTCTTTAATTTTATTTTCATCTGAAAAGATTTTTAAAGAATCAAGACAGTGTTTAATTACATTGGCAAACACCTTGAAGTTCGTCAAAAATACTCCGCTGCGAATTGTATACTCAACTTCTTTCTCAGTGGTTGGAAATGTAGTCAACACACTCCATCATGTTTGATATATTAATGACAGAAATACTTTCATGAAGTGATTCACTTCTTGGATACACTGGAAGGAACACTTGACCAGTTGGAAATAACTGTACCTACCAACACAAGATTCAGAGAGTCAGAATAATAGCTTTTTCTGCTGGCTTGTCTTACAGGTCGTCTCCTGGTCAGCTCTGGTTCCTTCTGCATCAAAGCTTCAAGTTTAAGTTTGACACTTTGCTTCTGTCGTGCCATCCTCTGTTTACTGGGAGACTCTTTGGCATCCCCAGACAACTTGGTTTTACGAGGAGAGGGTTCTGTTTTGTCCTGTTCTTCCACATCCATTTTCACTGGGCTATTTTGATGTTCTATGAGTAAGCAATGTTGTGACCATTAGAATGCAAACACAAAAAAGTGCTTACATGTACATTACAAACCAAATGTAATAAAACTTTAAAACTCACACAACTATCTCTTAGATAGCATAGAGGGTGTGATTGGTCAATTTTACTGGCCATATTTGACAGTATGGCCTGATATGTATCACATATTAAGGGTGCTATGTCACGGTTTGAGCATCTTGAAAAGCTTAGTCTAAATTTTTCAAGTTAGTCATTTGTAATTCTTATTCCCTTATGGTTTATTGTAATCTCTTTTAGCATTTTTCTACCTTAGAAAACTTCTATTTTCAGGCTTTTTATAACTCAAACTCACTTAAGGTGAAAGAGCATTTTTATATAGAAAGATACAAAATACAAAGCATTTCTTATGCTTCTAAAAAGGTAAATAACAAACATCAAAAGCATTGTATACCAGTCAATCTCATTTTGCATTAAAAATTGTTATGCACGAGGGTAAATTTTACCAAGTCTTAACCAATCAGAGAGTCCCTTTACCAGAGATGTCTCATTCTAGTAATATTTACCCAAACAGGTAATCATTACCATGGCAAGAGAGCAGATGTTTTTGAAATATCAGTAATTTTGAGGTGATCAAGAGAAATACATGTAACCATTGCATTCTTTTAGTCTCATTGTTATAAGGTGCAAGGAAATAGTTTTTGCCAAATTTATGTAGAAACCAAAGTTTTGACGGAGAGTGTGGCCAGGGTTGGCCAGGGTTTGAACCCAAACCTCTTGATCCAAAGATGAGCTTACTAACCATGAGGCTGCTGCACCTCCACATTTAATAATGAGCTAAAAAAAAACAATGGAAAAGCCTTGCCTAATAAGGATGGCTGACTAAAAGGTGGTCACTTAATAGTGGTTCAACTGCAGCTCATAGGAAACCTTTTCATACTTCCACAGAGCACTGAAATATCAGTCTATCGCAGGATGATGCTTCTTTTGGCTACATTTAAGTTTTCATACAAAGAAGAAAATATTATGTACAGTTAACATTACCATTTTAATGTCTTACCCTCCTTGATGTTCATTTCTTGTTTGGGTAACAAGGTTCCCTTGGTCAAACCAGCCATCTTAGGTCCAGGAGCTAGAAACTGGAGCTTCCTCAACTCAGGATTATTTTCAAAGTCTATTGAATCAAGCTGAAAGAGCAAAAAAGAAAGCAAAACATTTTAGTTGTCCAAGACTACAACAACAATTTATACCATGTCATAGAGACTACAGCCAATCAGAATACAGGAAAGTTACTGTATTATCAATGGTATTACAGCCAACCTTCCCATATGCTGCATGTGTATCGCACCATTTCTGTTGGCCACTATATTTTCCATGGCGTGGTATTAAGGTCATTCCCCAGCATTGCATTACGCATTCCTACTGTGCATAATTCCATGGGTAATTAGCACGCATTAAAAAATGGCAGCCTTTTCTTCACGGCTGGACCATGCCATAGAGGTAAATGGTAATTTTCTCGAAAATGAGTATGATGACCTACAGTATCATTATTTTCTGTTGCTTTGAATTGAGCAATAAGTTTCTCTATATACATGTACCAATCCTCTGTGTAGAACAAGTAACAATCATCGGAAACGTGGTCAATAAAGTTGCTGTTGTTGTTGTTGTTAAATCTAGCAAGTAACCGTGAATATAGTCATGGTGCTATTATAAGGATTTACTGGGTATAAGCAAGGTGCTGTTGCTCGTGAACAAACATGGGGACCTCTCCTTTTTATCTCAATTTCTCTCTGTGTCTTCGTGCCATAAGGCACAAAAGGCTTTGACATTGTCTTTCCATCCCCTTCAGTTTGCTACTAAAGCTCTGACAGTCACCCATGATTGCCCCCCAGCTACTCCTCTTTCGTCTTCAACCATTCTCCTCCATGTTGTTTTTGGTCGACCTCTAAAAATTCATCTTATAATATAAATAATCAGTAGGCGAAAACTGACGAAAATCTCAGTGCAGGTTCTATTTCAGTGGTTGACCTCAAGGTTGCCATATGGTACATCATGTAATATACCCCACATGTCACTTGTATTTCCTTGGAGTACACACAAGCCTTTATGTGGGTCATGGGATAGTCCATGCTATAGAGCTAAAATGCATTGCACAAATAGTATATATCAACTGGTATGCCCAGGCAAGATTAAAATGGCATTTATAAGTAAGATAAGATCACTACGTACATCCTCGGCTTTAGGTTTTTTCGATCTTCGTGACATCTGGTAGTTGGTGTTGCCATTAGTTGGAGTGTATTCTTTATCTTTATCACCCTTCTTTGTATCTGCTGTATTCTGTAGACAGAAGAACAATTTTGTCACACACAGAGAATGCCACAAACACTCCCACTTACTCACATCTATTTGTCCCAGCCAGGACAAAAATCACTGTCATTCAGCACTTCAAGCTCACTTTTTCAAAAAGTCACCTTTTGGTGACTTTCAATTGTAAAATGGTTGCCATAAAAAAATTCAGTCGCCAAAAAAAGAAAACGTGAAGGGGAGGACACTTCATGACATATTACACATTGCCAGAAAAGGGGAAGACACTTCATGACATAGGACACAAAGGGCTAATGCGTCGGACACCACGTTTTCATCACTTTATTCTGCTACAGTAAGTTTACGCATTCACGTTGAGTTTCTGAATGACGAGAGGGGTAAAGAGAAACACAGGTGATGCCACCGCATGTATTATTGATTAAATTCGCCCTTTTTTGATACTTTTTGAAGTAAGTTTCTCTTTTAATTTGTTGGTTGTCAATTGGCGACTTCCGCCAGAATTTTGGTTGCCAAATATTTTTTCCACTCGCCATGGTGACCAAAATGGTCGAAGATTGGAGTACTGTCATTATATTTTATGGCTAACATAGTTTAAATTTGTCAAAAGAATACTCTATAAACATCAACAGTCCCAAGCATGCTGTTTAAATGTATATATTTGTTAATAATTACTGTACTTGGCCACCCAAAAAAATCAGTGGAAGAGCAGTTTTCAATTGAGTGTTGAAGTAACAAGGCAGTTTCTAGATGTTACTATCATGGATTGATTGACTGCACAGTCTAAATGACAACTTACTGCTTTGGTTTTGGTTTTACGACACTCAGTTGAAAACTGCTCTAGAAGGCTGAAATTAATGTTAAATCAATCAATCAGTCAGTCAGTCAGTCAGTCAGTCAGTCAGTCAAAAAGAAAACATTTCATACACTCAGCTATTGTATCACTGAAGGCACAGTTCTAAATCCAAAACTTATCAAGGGATGAAGCTGTTTCACTTGAACTGTAGTACTTCATAAACCGTACTCAAAGGTTTTAACAGATGGCATTAGCAAATATGTGCAAAATACAGACAAGGGATTTATTAATTATTCTGCAAAATAATGATTTATTTCCTTGTATTTAAGGACCTGTTTCCTCTTTGGTCAAAGTTCATTGTGCAGATTAACTCTTGCCCCAAATTAAATATAGATATATATACATGTTTCACAAAAAACATCTGAAGCTGTAATCAAACAACTGGAAAAAAACTACCTTGCCGATATTTCGTGCATATTTAACATACTTCGTCAGGGCAACATATACATACATACACATCAACTTGTAGTCTGTAAAGGGGTTTCAATAATGTTTCCAGCAGTAGCAAAACCGGTTTTCACAGGTGAGCAACACTTTTTTAAATCTCCTTTGTAAGAAAAACTTCCACACACAAAGTCATTCTTAGAGCCTGCCAATTTGCCTGGTGCTCAATTCCCAAATACCTATCAGCGCTCCACGCTCACTTTTTCAAAAAGTCACCAACATGCTGCCAAAAGGGGAAGGAACTTCACGACTTAGTACACCAAGGGCTAATGCGCCAAATGCCACGTTTTCATCAGTTCACTCTGCTACAGTAAGTTTACACATTCATGTCAAGTTTCTGAAGGACGAGAGGGGTAAAGAGGAAGACAGGTGATGCCGCCGCTTGTACTACTGATTAAATTCATCCTATTATTAATAATTTTTCAAGTAAGTTGGCGACTTCCGCCAGAATTTTGGTTCTCTTCATACTTTAAATATGAAAATAAGTGAAACTATGTTTCAATGCCATCAAGACATCACTACCTAGAATGTCATTTAATACTTTCGTTTATTTTCACATGGATCAAAAAATGTGTTCCAAACTCTTGACATTATGTGGTCCAATGGAACCATGCTACAATAATTAATAATTCTTCACCGAAGTGGAGGTGAATAGTGGTGGATATTCACTGAGCCGCAAAGCGGTGAGGTAAATATCCACCACTTTCACCGACACTGAAGTGAATAATTGTTTTAGTATATACCACACAAGCTGAATAACTAGCGGCACAAAGAGTAACTATTTTTGACAATATACCGACAAAAGCCACTTTGTCTTTCTTCGGCTGCTTGGAGGTGAATAGTACTTGGCTAATCACCTCCAACCTAGCCAATCAGCGCACGCGAAAAGCACTATTCACTTGTGTGGTATATACTAATTAAAATTATTGCATCATTGTCACTACTGCTGTCAATTGCATACAGGTGTATTGTGGATTACATTATTTTGATTGGCTTGAAATTCTTCAAACCAGTTTCAAGTGATTTATATTTTCCTTTAGGTATCATCATCACATTCATTAATTTTCACTTTTATTCAATCTCTGTTTTCTCTCTCAAATTGACGTCAGTTTTCCATGCATCTGTCCTGTTATTGATCATGAATTTGGTCATAACATTGTCAGAGTAGCTGTGGATCCACGAGGCAATAACCAAGTGAATCCGCAGACTATTTTGACAATGTTATGACCAAATTCATTGTCTATAACAAGGCAGATGCATGAAAAACTGAAGTCAATTTGTTTTTTTACAATAACAAACTGTCAAATTGTCTGCTCTCGCTCGTTGCCGTATCGCATAAATGATAAATTCATGTGTCTGTCCGCTTATTGACGACAAAAACTACCCAATGAGCATGCAACAATTTGTGCTGTTTATTGCAAAATTAGATCTACCTGTAGTTTAAATTGAGAAGATATACCAAAGACTCAAGAGAGTGTTTGAACACGATTCCAAAGTCTCAAAGTTTGTCAACAATGTTCCACTATGCATTGTATGCGTAATATTTCAGCTCTCTTCTTGTGTTTCAAAATGTGGTCAAACATGGTCTTTTGCGTTAGATATTATACTTCTTAGAGTTTTTCGTTAATGTATAAAGCTCTACATTAAAGCGCGTTGTTGCCTTACCAAAGGCGGTGGTTCTCCAGTGAAAGCACCCGCTTGAAAAATATCATAAGGGTAAAGGTATCTTTCATAGTTCATTCGTAAGAGAGATGGTGCTGACTTGCCAAGAACATAACCCATCTGTGGAAATAGTCAACACAAAGGAGTTTATCGGTCTATGTGTAACATATACCATTTTATAATGTGTAATAAAACATTAACTATTACTTAACTACCACATTTGCTATGACTGTGTAAAAAGAATAATCTCTTCTGTCAAAAGATGAATATATTCCTTTACACATCTACATGTATTATCACCTCTTTTTTTGGCATGCATATTTAGAGAAAGACAGAACAGACCTGACAACTTGCACTGACCTAAACCAATAAAATAGTGAATATGCTTTACAGTGCCAACACACATTTGAGTATGAACAAACTTAAAAGCATAGTGCATAATGGCAGAAAAGATAAATCTGTATCCCTTTAAAATTTCACTTCAACATACCCATGCTTCAAGAATTTGCTTAAAATAGTCATTCTCAGTCTTAGAGTTAATAATATTGATTTCACATTTCTGCAGCACCCACTAGTGTAGTGGCCCATAAGGTAAAGACAAAGTCTGCATACAAGCCAAGTGGCCCAGCATGCCAACCCTTTTCTCTGGTTTCTGTAGCATGAAGCAACCAGGTGGGATGCTAGTCCATTGCAGGGACCTTCCCAGCATTAGATTTCTATATACACCTGACTGAAGAGAAGCAGTAAGAGAGTAAAGTGTCTTCCTCAAGAGCACAACACAATGTCCCTGGCCAGGGCTCAAATCCAGACGGCTCAATCCGGAGGAAAGCGTACTAACCATTGTGTTTCCACAGTGAGCAACAAAGGAGGCCCAATGTGTAGATTTACATGTAGCCAAGCTTAAAAGTGGAGTTCCTATGCCAGATTGTTCAAAGCCTGACTATGCTAACCCAGGAGAAGTGAGAATTTTGATTTGAGTTTTAAGAAATAGAAAATGCATACTATGTTCCTATCAAGTTATAGAAACGCAAGTGGACGTTTGGGAGAAAGAGAAACTTTCACGAGTGTTTCTATAACTCAATAGAAATACAGAGAGCATGTTTTCTATTTCTTTTAGAAAACACTGCAATGAAAGAAGGAAAACAATTTGTTAGCTTTGATTATCAAAATGTAAATTCTCTTTGCTCACACCATGATTACATGAACAGCTCGTGCTAGTTCTGTGTTTCTATAGAGTTATTAATAAAAACACGATTTTTGACCAGTCAGCATCTATATTTTCTTAGGGCTGTTTTCTTGAACTGTATAGTGAGGTTTTGGTTTTCCATTAATGTTTTTTGGCTTTCTGTTTTGAGTTTGAAATATCTTCTGGTCCTCAATACACAAACAAAAGCAGTAAAGATTTGTATACAAAAAAATACATATCTTAGCTACACTGTAGCCTTTATATTCCTGGGTTAGTGTTAACAGGCTTCCAAACAACCTGGCCCTGTTTACAAGTTAACTTGACATAAGCCCGCGATCCAATGAAAAAAACTAACAATCGGTCAGCACTCAACTTCAAAAAAACATGTGACCTTGATGAGCTCTAAACTTGAGCCAGTGATATGGTCACCTGATACTGGTCAGTGGATACCATTTTGACAGGTGTCAATTCACCATAAGATGGGTGTCCAATAACAAAAAGGGATGAAACAATCCAAAGATGCACATCTCTGTCAACCGATTAGCTGGAGTATGGCCACCATCTTGTACAACTCTGTCGTCACCATTACCATTGCAATTGTGCATAAGCGCAACCCAAACAATACCGCTAGCCATGACAACCATGAGAAAATCAACTCATTGGATTCCTTTTCTTTCCTATATGGGTGATGGGTGTGGGGCTTCACTTGGCAGTCCTTTTGGACCACTGGTGCTCCACTATAATGATAACTTCATCAAGCGGGCCATTGTTTATAAACTGCTAATTAATGGGATGTTAAGTCTCATTGAAAGCACTGAATACCCAGTTACACACAGTTAATATTCAAGTGATCTTAATTTTTGGAAGGCAACATAGTAAAACCTCAATAAAAATACACAGAGCAGTACCTTTCTGGCTACATTCGACCATTTTTTCTTCCTGGTGATGTACTCAAAACCTCCTTCCTCATTTACAGTCTGTTAAAAAAGTACAGATCAACAATCAACAAACACAGTAAGTAAACTTTCAAATATTAGCAAGGCTAGTATCACAAAATAAGCTACACTTTGTGCAGCTGGTTTTGGAATTTTTCTACAGCACAGAAGTAGCACAAACGGGGAAAGTGAAACCTTAATTTCTAAAACCTCCCAGTTTAGTTCGAGTCAGGTTTCAAGTGTCCAGACATCCGGTGGATGCCCACATTTTAAAGATACAAAATTGTTTATTTTACATATTGTCTTGTAAATTGTTCAGTGAAGCAGACCCAATGTAGCACATTTTGGTTGCCCACTTTTCAAATTCTGGCTAAAAGCCTGGTTCGAGTTAATGCTAACTGGAGAAAACTTGGAACTTGAAACCTGGATGGAGCAACCATCAAAGGGAATGACTTTTGGTTTGTTAAATGACTTGGTTCAATAAATGATTTACTCCTTTAACATTTCTCTCACACACTTACCAGACAACTCAGAGCTCTAGTTATCTCTTACTATCAATCCTTACAATTGTGCAAACTAAAATCATCCTCATTCTGATTGCTATACAATCATTTGGCTTAATAGTTAGCTGTTACAATTTAGTGGTAAATAATAAAACTATTTTCAGGAAAATATGTTATCTGCTTCATAATGTGTGGAAAATTTCTTATGATATAGAAACAAATAGATCTACAGTGTGTATGTTCCTCCCAAAGTAGATCCAGTGACAATACAGTTGCATGAAAAAATATAATTCATGTGGACAATTGCTAAAAGATGCTCGGTGTTTTATAAAAGAATGTTAACTTTGTTAAACAGAAGGAAACAGTTGGTAATCATAATACTAATATCAAGCAAGTTAGTAATTATATATACTAATATCACTGGATGAACCTCAAAATTAGACTTTTATGGCAATTTCTTCAGTCTATTGGGTTTTCATAAAATACTTTGACATGTACCAGAAATTGTAATAATCTATTAATTTCCAATAACATAGAAATAAAGAAATATATGTATTTTCCTCACAGAACAGATCGAGGAACAATGCAGTTTTCTAAATTGATATAATTCATGTTGGCAACTGCTAAAGGATACTTGTTGAACAGAAGGAATAATTATTATTACTAATATCACTGGAAGAAACTCAATATCTGCAGACATTTGGTAATTTCTTCAGTCTACTGCCCTTGTCTAAAATGGGTCATTAACTGTTCTTTCATGCAATGAAACAACTCAAACTGTATCCTTACTACATGTAATAAGAACTTTTGCTTGTTATGATAAATTACAATACAAAGACAGAACCATACTTCAAGAGTTGAAAGAGGCCAACAATTTATTATTATTTTGGTTTTTCTGTTGGATGCGTACTATATGACTAAAAAGAAACAGTTCAACAGTGAAATGCACACAGATGTTTACACATAAAATGTTGACATGTTCTTTTAAACAAGACATCAATAAGGTTCTTTAGTAAGGCAATTTGAACTGCAAAAGATGCTTACCAAACCATGCATATTTCGTACACTTAATACTAACAATCATACTTCTTAACCTGTTTTGAAGATCTACTCCACACAATCTAAGCAGTACTTATTTGAAATGTAGTACTTTTGGTTTCCAGTGGGAACTTTGGTTCTGCAAATTGCAATATGGTAAAGATCTGACCAGAAAACTGGCCACAGAGAGTGTCTGTTGATCAGCACAAAAAAGAAACAAATTCTGTTCATTCCCGTTCTTGTAAATATCTGAAGATTGTGAATGTTATGCAACGTCTAAAGCCAGTGAACTGTAGACATTCAGCAAAAGCAAATTATGTTTCCTTGTAACGAAAAGACCTCTGTGAATACCACTCACATACCAGATCATTGTAAAGAGATACAGTATTTAGAATAAGTTACCCGAAGTTAAGAGAAACACACCCTAAATAGAAAACCAAGTGACTTGAACATGGTCTCACAAAAGTTCATTCTCTCGAAAGAAAACAAAGGAATGTTTCTATGGACCATAATTTTTGTCTGGGCAAGTTTAGCAAAAGAAGTTTTTACCCAACACTACGAATTAATTCTTCCTTCGATTATTTTTTCCTGGCAGCGAAGGGTAAAAACTTCCTGGAAAGAGCCAATTGGCGTGTTAGTGGTCTAAATCATTTAGCGATCGGAGATGCAAGAAGTCCACGTTGCTCCATTTATACAGCAACTGTTATGGCTATGCCTTCATGAAAATTATATCCCCCTAGTTCTTACCTTGTAGAGACGAAAAAGATCCAAAGTTTTCCTCTCAACTGTTGGTATCTTAAACGTTGTGCCCTACAAAACGAACCATTTCAACGACAGAGCCAGTTAGAGCGGTGAGAATTTTTTAGAATTAAAAATGAGTAGTAAAGATGGCTGCCAACGAGTTAAGGTTTCAACAAAGTGTTTATTTCCCGAACGAAAGAGACGGGTTGTTCGAAAAATATTTACCTGAAGCTCCCAGAATTTTGCTATGCTGTCTAAAAAGTTGAGTTTCACCCTTGTTCTTGCCTGTAAAAACAAAGGAACAGCTATTAACGCTGAGCAGTTCCAGCAAAAAAAGAATTGTAATAGGAGGACACATGGTTTATTACAACCTATGTAGATGAGTTTACCAGTCAAACTCGGCTCTTTATCACAAAATAGAACAGCCACTAACTTTCTTAGATAGGGCAGCATAAAACGAAGAACGACACAGGCTGTTTGTTGTGATCTTCTGAGCAAATTATAGTCTCTTGTTACGTTTTGTACGCAGCGGATTCCTTGAAAAAAGACGAACAACTTGTAAATTACCTCAAGTTCATTCAGACGCTGTACCCTCGGTGTAAATCTAAAACTTTCCACATCTACTGAAAATGGAGGCTGCCAGTCCTAGAGTTAAACACCAGTTTATGTTAACAATCCTGTCATGGCCAGGATGAATGCCATCACATTAGAGAAATAAAACTTTCTACGCGAAAAAAGTGATTTCTAACCGGGGGAGGCCGGATTTTGCAAATGCCTGTTCTCTCCGCATAAGGCCTTATCTTTGCAATATACGCCAAAGGGTCCTGGAATTCCTCTTCGGTAGGTTCGAAGACCGGGGCTTCTGGAGGTGGATTGAAAACGAACTCTTCCCCTTCGTCTTCCATGACTGTTGTTGAGTCAGGACAAGACCAACCATTTCAAAACAAAAGACTCACATTTCTCACAAACCAACGCCATTTTTAAAATCGACAAATCATCTCATATGACTGACGGTCCACTGGCCTTTATTCTTTATTTCACGTGACTAATTTTCTGAGTCGTGATTGGCTTGGCGGCTTTTATCATGACGTAAAGTTCCGTTGAAATGAAGTGAGTTGGAAAGCCATTCAAATTTGCCAAAACTAAACATACCAAGACCATAACAAGGAAATTTGACTGATAACTGCTTGGGTCTAAAGGCTCTGGTAACAAGTTAAGACGCACAAAAACTTTAATTATCAACTTAATCGGGAATTGTTCCCCACAGTTCAACAATTTACTTCCGTGACCGCCACCAGCACAAGGATGTACATTTCCTGTCATTAATCGCGTGCCCTAGTTTACACGCTTGTCGCTAGAAATTTAGTTTATTTTGACTACAGGGATCGCTTTCTGCACATGGCCAGTCTACTTTTAAACGAAAATTATGCAAGCTCCAATTAATAATTCATCATATCCTGACTAGCCAGCGATGTTTGCGTTTTTGTAGCTCTGACAAAAAAAAACTTTCAAAGCTGCTTTTAGCACCGGGTTTTTACTACACTTACCAAACACCTTTTTCACAAACACGATCGAGGAGGACGAATGCATGCCTACCCTCAATCCACCAGCCGACTTCACTGTCATAGGCCTACTGAACCCTCCCAATGTGCCCACACCCTTTTAACCTCTAAATAAGGACCAAGAGTGCGTTGCTTTGGGATGATCTGGCTTGGCCATGTTGCATCAAGGGAACTAATAAAGACGTGACAAAAAAAAGTGGATTCATCGATCGGCTCTTTGATGCAGCATGATCCTTGGACCAATGATCTTCAGTGATCCAGATCATCCAAAACGCACATACCCTGATTGATTTACATACAGTGGAGCTTTTTCTTCCCTCGCTTTGCAGAAGTACAATGAATTAAAATCAATAGGTAACAGAATAAAAGTCAACACATATAATAAAAAATCATTACTTTTTCAAGCTGCCCAGTGTGTGAAGAGAGGTATTAAATCGTGATGAGTGATAGTTCTCACTGCACAGAAATCAAGAACGGCCAAGAGGTTGCGATGTTTCCCCGGAGAATAAGATAATTGTTTTAAACGTGTTAATATAGGGTGGCGGCTGGTATCTAGAAAGTCTTGCACCGGTCTTGGAGGAAGTCCTTTAGTAATGTCTAACTCTCGGGTTTTCAAACAAGGGTCTCGATATCTTTTGTACCCCTGTTTCAGGTTTTTACCATTCGTCAATCAAAATTATCCTGATTAAACAAGCCTTTAATTTAGTTTAATATCTATATTTTTTAGCAATGGTTTACTTGGTTTTTCGAAACCTTTGCCGGGCCAGCGAGCGAAGCTGTTTCAGAGAACGCAATTTCAACTGACCCTTGGAATTATAAATATGAAATTTTCTAGTCATTCTACCTGTAGGCACGTATATAATGTATCAGTCCTCGAGCTGATCTTGTTGTACAGACGGTACCTCATGTATAACAGTCAGATCTGAAGCTGTTTCGGTTTGTGTCTTTTCAACCCAATTACTCGGCAGTTTCAGTTTTTTGTCTATTAGGTTTGTTTAAAACTAACAGTAAAGGCGTATTGATAGACGATCGACTTCTAGCAAGTAACGATTCACATTCACGGGAGACAGCCCTCCCAGAGAATTGGGTGAAGGTGTGCAGCCCGCTTCCCAAAAAACCCTTAATTATTACCCTATTCAAGACCAAAATCTGCGATTTTTCCTACCGTAAATACCTTTTTTCGCTGGCTATCGTAACTTAATCGTGATGAAATAACACACATGACCAAAAACTCGATACATTAGACCTGACCCTTATATCAGTACCCTGTTTCATACCTGTCTTATAAATATACTGAACACAGAAAGGCTGACCGTAAAGTTGGGGTTAACTGTACTGATATTTTCCAATATTTCGTTAGGCACGGCCTGCCTTCTTCAGGGAATGTTTTGAATATAGTCTCCCAGTTCGGATCGATATAAAAGGCATTGTGAAGGGCTTTTGATGATGGTCTTATCGAGAATGCGAAAAAATAGCTTCTTCTAAACTGGACGTCTGCAAAAATCATATCCTATTTCAGACTAAAATGGCCAAAATCGAAACTCTATGTCTGAGCCAGGTGGCTAAAAAACCATACCCTTTGGGGCCGCACATGCCTATATAGACGATATAAGGGAGTGCTCCTCCGGGGAAACAGCATTTTCGAGACAAGAATGGGTGTTTATTTACTTATTAACACCTGGTCAGATGAGTGTACGTGGGCGGTTCCTAGGAGTCTGAGTTTTAATCAGTTGTTCCAGGTGGCGGAAAACCAACACCCACTTGGCCCCTCCTATCACGTTCACTTTTAGCTCCACGATCAACTCCTGAGTTCTCCATACTATCCTTCAGGCATTTTTCTGAAGTGGTCTTTTTTTACCCCCAGTGCCCTTTCCAAAACAGAGGTTAAAAGTTGAACAAACTGCACCAACATATATCGTTATGAAAATCTTTAGTTGACGGATTTTATTTGATTGCATTTTTATTGAGTACAAACACGAAGCTTTATCTGAAAATTGTCAATGTCTTTATTGTCAGTGCCAGCTTTACATGTGTCAACGACATATGGTTTAATAACTTCCAGGCAACGGGTCCGTATACAAGTTGATATTTCGATAATGAAATAAGAAGGCTTGAAGGTAAAAATATTCGTATTTGTTAGATGGTCCTGTGTCACAAGAACTGTGAACTACCAAATTCACGAAATTGATATTGACCGCGGTCTAAATTTTCCGGTAATGTTTTGCAGTGAAAAAGTTGCAACTAAAATGAAAAATCATTGACTATTTCATATTTATTTCTGTACGTACTAAAAACCTGATGAGAAAAAAAGAAGTAAAGAGGATGAGCAAACTTTGGAAGAATTAAATTTGGCTTATCGTCGTTCGCACTCGCGCAAGATGTCAGTTAGTACAAACCAGTTACATCCAATGAATTAAATTGTTCTGTTTTTTGCCATATAATAAAAATCTTATTAACCCTTGACCTTGGTCGTGTGTACAGACCTCATTGTGTCTGGTCTGTACTAACGATCTCGGCTAAGATTCTCCCATACAGACATCCTGCTCGGTTAATAAGAGCTAATTCAAGACCACATAGAAGCACCTTTTTGCGACCTGGTTATTTTATAGTGAATGATAATTTCATTATCGTAAAAGTTATCAAATTGATTTTTCGTTGATAAGGTTTTCTTCACCACATAAAGTGTGAAACTTTTTGTATCTGAAGATAATACTGGTTTTGGGGTCAACTCCAGGCACTCGGTGGTTGGGGAGGACCGAAAACAATAGAAGGCGAGCGAGAGAATAAACGAGAGAGGGTTCACCTTAGTCGTCCTCCCTGGCTGTTTTTCTCGTTCGTTTTTTTTCGTTGGTTCCAACTACCGAGAACCTGGAGCGAGAGGACGGGTCTTGCTTAGAACAGAAACAAAAAGAAAACATGAAGAATTAAGATGCGCTTAAGACCTCCAACCCAAATGATAATTGGGCCGTCAAATCAACATCGTACGTAAGTCCTGATTTCCTCCTCAACTGAGGGCATTTCAGGCAGGGTTTTATATTTGCCGTCATCAAATCTCAATTTTTAGAATGCGGAATAGCGAAAAGTAAGAAAATTTGATTCGTAAAATTAATAAAAAAAATAAAAACCTGCTCGTGCGAATGAATGCAGTATCCCCCCCCCCCCCCTTAAGGTAATTCCCTTGAAATTGTTCTACTATCAACCTTTTTTAAAACTTGGCGTTATGAACATTCATGATATGAACGTTATAAAAATTCAACCAAAAAAAATGGGTCACCGTGCTTGTTTACGCGTCAGCAGGCGCTTAAAATGGGGTATTTTTACTGGTGGCGCGTAAAAAGTTTGAATCACCTTCATACAGAATTAAATTTTGGTTACTTGAAAGGCACAAAGTTTTGTCTTGAAAGTAAAGCTTCATTTATTGACATAAACAGTATTGCTTCATTTAAGCCGTTTTTGATTGCATGGTTGCGGAAATATTGCACTTTTTCAGACAGTTCTGTGGTTAACTTGAAGTCCTCGCTTTGGCCAAAATACACCCAGTTTTCTTCTTCACATGTGTTCTTCATTAGACTGTTTTTAGCAAATACCTTTAAAAAAATCGGGGGTCACCGTGTGCTCGTTTAAGAAAAAAGGAGAATTATTTATTCCGTCATCGAGCTCAGTTTGAGGGAAATCTCTTACGTGTTGCACGAGCACCCGCTCATGTACGCGCGCTGATGACGCGAAAAATCGTGCGCAGTAGTGCGCAGTAGGGATGCGCAATGCAATACTAAGGAATCAATCAATCTCGTTCCAGCTTCACGTTCCCAGAGCCTCCGTTACCCTTGTTTCCCACTGTATCAAATGTACAGCGGCTTTCCACTCGAAAGTTCGTTTCATTTCACCGCCAGATTCAAAATGGCGGCCTCCTCACCGGATCCACACCACAGGGAATCTCCTTTACCAACGGTAAATGAACGACTGGGGCATCTAAAACCTTCGAGAGAACTATTAGAATACTATCGAAGAAAAATCGCCGAATATGATGGCGAATACGAGGAAATGGTGAAGAAGCTAGAGCTGTACAAATGCACCTACGAAGAACAGGTAGCTACAATTTAGCTGTTGGTTGTTTCGTTATGGAAAAAAAGATAAATTCTCTTTTATTCTTGCCTCTTATCGTAGCACAAAACGCAATGGGAACTGCGGCAAAGGGAGGAAGAAATCGCCGAACTACAAAAAGCTCTGAGCGACATGCAAGTTTACCTCTTTCAAGAAAGAGAACACGTTTTGAGGTTGTACGCGGAAAATGACAGATTGAAAATACGCGAACTTGAAGATCGCAAAAAGATTCAACATCTACTGGGCCTTACTAAGACAACAGAACCAGAAATCACTTACTTCCACCATCAGCCACCAGCTAAGGCCATTGTCACTCAACACAGACCCAGGGACAAAGATAATGGGAGCCGAGCGGTGTCAGCAGGCAAGAGGACCCTTACTGGACGTGGTCCTGGAGGTCACAAGCGAGGTAATCTAAAAGTGGCTTTGCTGGCCAGTGAACAATACGTTTGTAGTTTAAATAAACAAAGATCTCGTTTTTTGCAGTAAATCCCTTGCTCAAATCCTGCCCAAGAGATGTACATATATGAAAATGAAGAAAATGGAAAAAAATCTCCCAGTCTCTCGGAATGCCTTTTGGGTGATTTTCGGAGGTTATTCCTGGACTTTGTCTTCAATGACATTCTCACAATGCAAAGATTCCTAGATGTCACTGGATTTTTGTACTCTGGGGGTTGGCAGGTATGCTAACCTCGGGCTGAGGGCTAATCCCCCTTACTCCCTCCTACACATGCTGACCATGTAATTGATATCAAAGTTGTATATATTTTGCCTTTTTTTATAATAAAGACTCCACTGGAAATGTTCGCCCAGTTAGAAACACCACTAATACTGAGGACAATCAGACCCTTCTGCTTCAAATAGAATCATTACAAGCTCAGCTAGAGGAACAGACAAAGCTTGCAAAGGAGCAGGTTGCCACCTTGCTGGAAGATCGGAGGGTACACATGGAGGAGCAGCAAGCACAGAGGGAAAGGGACACAGACAAGATCAAGATGATGCAGGAAAAGTTGCGGAAAACGCATGATCTCCTATATGACAGTACTAAAGATTTCCTGGAACTGAAATATGAGATAAGAGCCAACGAAAGGCTCTGGATGGCTGAAAGAGACAGGTTAGTTCAGGAAATTGATCAATTACGGGAACAGCTTGACATAACTGGTGCCAGTGTGCTAGAAGTGTCAGGCGAGGTTGTAGAGCCACGTCAAGCACAGCTTATTGCAGTGCAGTCATTAAGGCATCAACTTGAGCAGTCACAGAAACTGGCAGAAATGTACCGAGAACAATGCATTGGTCTAGAGGATGAGCTGGCAAGAATAAGAGAGCGGACTGATGTTAGTGAAGACATTTTCAAGGAGAGAACAGAGAAGATGAGCAAGAGATTGGCATTGATGAATACCAGATATGAAAACTTGGAGAAAAGGAGAGCACTGGAAGTAGAAGGGTTTAAAACTGATATTAAGATGCTTAGGGACAAGTTGAAGAATGTTGAGAAACAGTTATTCAAAGTAAGTTATAATTTTTCTTTTATCTTTTAGTGTAAGTCTCCAGCAAGGGTTGTTATTATGAGCCATAATCTGAGAACCCTGTTATGACAGAGACGGCTTGATGGGCCCCTGGTGTCAGGGCGGTTGATAAGTGCTGTAAGGTAACGCCTGCTATGGCTGAGTGTTTGATTGGCCCTTGACGTTGTGGGTGAACTGGACTAAAGATGATACAATTCACTCAAAAACTAGTTTGCTATTGGGTGAAGAGATCATGGCTACAGTTGACTCAAAACTTATTGAGAGCCCTGGACATAACTGGTGAACTTGCCATTTGTTAACACATGTACCATTCACCCACAAAGACTGTAACAAGTTTGTTATGGATGTGGAGACTGAGGCAAGGGGTGACTTGAAACTTAATGACAGTCCTTCTCTCCATCATCTCACCCTGAGTATTGGAATGCTCTCAAGATCCTTTTTGGACCAGAGTGGCAGCCCCTGCAATGGCATTTGCAGCACCACTACCATTGGCCTGTTCTGGTCTCTTGGTTAGCAGGGGGGGGGGGGGGGCATTGAAAAAGCAGGTGGTTGACGAGTGGGATATGGGAGAGAAAAGAGAGCTGACCTGTCCTTTTTCTCTACCAGACCCTGCTTGTCGCCCGCCCACTTTTTCGATCGTCCCTACTGACCAAGAGCCTGGAACAGGCTACACCACTATTCATTATAAATTATACAACATCTGAGTATTGAGCATAGAAAATAATACCCAAGTAATGATCAGGAAGAAATATTTACTGGTAGCCTGGAAAAAGAATAACTGAAACCAAGCATTTGATTGTACGGCATGTATTGGTAGTTGTTTTTCTCTTATTGGAGAACTGTCAATATTTCATTTTTCCCTTTCTCCCATCAGCAAAAAGATCTGCCTTATCACAGGTTGGAGCTAACAGTACTATACAGACTACAAAACTAGTTTTTTTCCCAGTTTTGCCAGGTTCATCTGAGTTTCTGTTCAATTTTAGGTGACAGTTAACATGGGAGATGATTATGATGAACAAGTGCTCAGAAATGTGCGACACACTGCAGGAAGGTCAAAGAAACTTGTCGGTGAACTTCACAATCTTAAAGCCAAGATTTATTCTTTAGAGAATGATGTCAGACATATGGGATAACATGATGAGAGCACTTTGTGGAATTTCTTGTTACCGTTGATGAATTGACCAACTTTAGTCTTCATATTATGATCACCATGGTTTTATTCAATTTAGTTCTTGAAATGTTTACTGATAAATTGTACGAGTCTTTTTAATTCTGAGTTTTTTTGGCATAAAATTATCCCTAATTAATGTATCTATATTCATATCTATTGCTTCTTTTTTTGCTTCCAACATGTTGTTGGTTGATAAGAAAATTCTCTCAACATTTATAAGGAAACTGCCTTTTGTTTAAGTGCCCATACATCAAAATTTTTATTTTCCCACCTGATCCAAATTTCGTGCAATGAAGTGCAAAGAAATTTTTGATTTGGATAAAAAGTGATTTTTTTATGAATTTTTAAAAACCTGAAAATCCTATTTTTTTGCGGTTGACCCATGCCCTTGATCACAAGATTGACATGCTCAGAGTTGACCTAGATTCAGGAACGTGTGACTTCAGGCTCATCTTATCTCGCTTGTTTTACCTCTGTAAATTTTGCTTTGTAGTCCATGCAAAATGCTCCTTTCCAGCATTTTGTTTGGAATAAATTAGACCTTTTAATCAGACAAAGCCCATCATTAGCTAGTTTTAAAAGAGCGCTAAGAAATGTAAATAGTCTTTAGTCTAATTTTTATATATTCATAAATTAGTCTATATTTTTCCTTTTTGTTCTATTTTAATTAGAGGACTCTTTTGTAAATCACTTTTCAGTGAAATTGATCTCCTCAATAAAGATTATTATTATTATTAACTATTAACTAAAGTTAAATTAACAGAGGTAAAACAAGTGAGATGAGTCAAGCCTGAAGTCACATGTTCCTTAATCTACGTCACAACTCATTCCAAACCAAGGGACGACTGGTGCAATTGGTGGACCAAAATGGTGGAAAATTTTAATGTTTTCAAAACTTCTAAAACGAATTGCATTTTATCCAAATCAAATTTTGTTCACAGTTCATTAGGTGATATATAACATCAGATGAGACAATAAAAAATTTTGACATTATGGGGACTTTAAGGTTGTCAGATGCAGCAAGCCAGGCATGGTTGTTTTGTATGTGATTCTGATCTCATTTTGTTGAACAAATAGGGAAGAAGCTGCTTAGTTTGTCTACACTTCACTTTGTAAATACTTATTTAGTTAGGAAAATATTTTTGTGTATTTTGTAATTTTGTACAAAGGGCAGCCTGATGCATTGTAGAAAGCTTCCAGGTAGGCAAATTAAAACATAAAAATGATCTGAGAGGTGGCAGGTCATTCATCAATTGGTACCATTACTTAGAATAGAAGTGTTACATATATTCTTCAAACTTCATGTTGAACAGAAGTTCAGAACCTCGTTGTACATACTACTGCCCCAAAATGCAACACACAAAGTAATTTGTGCCCTACCACACTTAATTTAGATTTGGAGAAGTTCTACATTTTTCTCAGGTTTCTATTGATCCCAGACGTCTGTTGAAATGGCTTTTTTTCAGATCATTGCACAAACCATTGGTTTCACTCATGTTCATGAGATGAGCAAATCTTTTCTCAGGGAAGGTGCTTCACAAATTTTTACAAGTATACTGCAGAGTTTCAAAATTTCTGGCCAGATACAATAGTCAAGATGTGTTAGAGAGAAGAGTTCAGCAGATGCAAAATCTAAATAATTGCCCTGATGAGATTTGACTTGAACTTGCTAGTTTCAAGTCATTTGTGACAGCGGTGCTGCAAATTGTAGCCAAGAGATGTTTGCTCTCACATGATAACTTTTTTAAAAATTTGCAGCTGAAACCAATGGTGCATGCAAAGACCTGAAAAAAAGGCATTTCAACCAACGTCTGGGATCAGAAGAAGCAGCAGGTTCTCAAAATTGCCACAGCCGTTCAAATTTACTATACTTGTTATCAGCAACACTTCACATAAAAATTTAATATTCACCAACTGAACATTAATTTGGTCATCACATCCCCATTAATTCTACAGCAAAGAAGATAAAATAATCCACTACCAATTAAATAGCTTTAAAAGCTTTTATTGAGTTCATAACCCTAATCAATTACATGTACTCATTAAAGCTACTATAAACAATTTCTTTGGCTGAACAGGTCATAACCTAATATAATACGTATAATCTAGGAAATCCTCATTCAATTATGTACAGGCTTAAAATAGAAGATCTCTACAAAAATAGAATACTGCCAACAGTCTTGCTTGGTAACAGTAATTATTATATGGTTAAATTTGGGCAAGATAAACCAAATCCTGAACTGGCAGGCACAAGCAGGCAAGACAGCTATCTTGGCCACTCTGGATTACTGCTGCATCTCCCAAGAAAATGAGGTAATTGTGAAGAAGAGCTCCCTGAAAAACCTGTTGACCAACAGACAGCCAAAAGATGGTTGACAGCCAGCTAACAGGTTTTTCGGGGAGCTCTTCTTCACAATTACCGCAAATAGTGACCTTTATAAACCCTTTTCATAAATTTGATTTTCAGTTGATAATTCAAAATATTTTTTACCCCCAAATGAGTTTAACTTAGTGAGCCTCAGGGTAATTTTAATGCATACAAAAGAATTTTTTTGGCAGCCATTTATGAAAAGGGTCATGCCATTACCCTGCAAGCAGTGTAGAAGATTGGGAATCTTTCCTCTTGAAGAACACTCTTCTTGCACGGTAATATGTCATATAATAAACCCATTATTGACCAAGCTTATTTGATAAAGATGGCTAGATGTTGTCCTCAATCTTTTTCCTTTCGCATAGTTATGGGACCTTGACGGGGATTCTGTCCATAGTGCACAAATAAAGATCTTGGCTAACATCTGCTCATCTTCACTTAAACATGTATATATCAGTGGCTTTCATAAACATCAGATTAAGTCTCTTTACCTGTACTAGCAACATGGCATCACTGCACAAAAGCCAGCCCTGTTTGAGTCTTAAATACCCCCATTCCTTGCTCCGCTTAAAAAATACCATAATTTCTCCAGTAAAACTCCTCAGTGCAGTATTAATAATTGCTATTAAATTTCAAGTATGCTCAAACTTAACAGAGTAATATCCCTAAATAGTTCAACACTGGTGGCCAACAATGGAGAATTAAACACTCCATTTTATGTTTGTTTCAATCAAACCTTTTGCCATCATTTTGTTAGATCGAACAAAGTTGGAATCTTTATCTGGCTATCGAACACTGTTGCCATATCAACAGCCAACGAACCTTCTTGGTGATAACGTGGCAATTTTGAATTCTTTTGTTTCAAACAAATATTATGTCGCGTGAGAAACAATACAATTCAAAATGGCCAGGGTATTGCTGAAAGGTTCATTATAATGCTTTTATACCCTATCTCCAATCCAGTCTTCAACAACAGCTTAGACTGTTGATGAAAAACAAACCCAAAAAACTCCAAGGAAAAGATGAAGAAATTTAGAAATTAACTCAAAGCTCTTAAGAGTCACCTCATGCAGTACATGTGCAAAATATTAAACAAAATGTTGGTTAGAATGTGCCACAGCTGTATCAACTATTGAACTGACACTCAAAAGCTGGTTATTAATCAATATGTTTATGAGGTTTTAAGAACTTACAAACAGGAAGCCAAAAAATAATGATTCTGAAGAAAATCAGTTAATAACCAATCTCGGCAATCATTCGCAAAAAGGACTGGCAACTGAAGCCATGTTTCATTTTGAGAAAATTCTTGATAATCAGGGATTTTGATATTTTGGGGCTAATCCAGACAATTACTGACTTGTGAAAACAGGATGAAACCATATACTTAGATGACTGGAATGGCTGGTGAGAAAAATTGGAAGCATCTGGGATTTCGAAAACAATGTAAATGAATGCAAAAATAATACAGCATGCACCCTGTGTTTTTTTCACCAGTCATGTATCAGTCATTTAAGAAGAGATTTATAATTATTATGTGAGGAAATACCATGGGATAAGACTCAAAATATTTTGAATACTACAAAACAATCCATGCATCTAGTAAAATTTTGTCACCTATATCTGTCAAATTAACTGACTCCTAAACAGCTCAAATGAATGAACTCAAAATAACCAAGACTAATATGTAGATACTGCCAAATTTTCTTCTTAATGGGACTTGGCCCTATGATCCTAATTGGATTATGTTTGTTATGCACATACCTCCAGCCTGAAACCAATAATTAATTTTGTCGAAAATTTTCAATGCTGTCTGCTTTACAATTCATTTCTGCATGCTTCTGATTTCTGTTTATTAATTATATTTCTTTCCAAACATGCATACTTGGCATGGACAAAATTAATACCCCCATGATTGCAAAAATGGAATACAATTTCCAAGAATGTTTTTTTTTTTGTTCTGCCATGGCCAGACAGGATATAATGACAGCAAATGCAAAGTACAACATATGGATGAGAATGTACAATAAATGTGGCATGAACAATATGCTGAATTGGCAAAACCTTTGACAGTATGACTGGAGAAAATGAAACATTGAATGTGAGTATTTGCTAATTTCTTGTTGGCTAGACATATGAATGAAAAACAATATTATTTGCTTCAATAAATTGCCCAAGAACAAGGTGTAGCAACGGTAACCTTTAAGTGATAAACATTTAAATATAAATAAGCCCTTATATAAAGCTGTCTCGATAAAGTGAATTTTTGTAGAAAAATAATCAAGGTTCATTTACACTGCAGAAAGTCTTTGGCACAGTTTTGAGCTAAAGGGTATATCTCCCAAAAAATGGCTCGACATGGATAAATTTTGTTGCTGCAATGATGAAAAGTTGTAATATGGAACAAAATTTATTGGTGCCGAGGCAATGGTTATTGATATACACATTATTTATATTGGAACCGTGCCTAAATATTTCCTGTTGTACCCTTGGAAAAAAAAAATGTTGAGAGCACATTACACATGAGGCCTGATTATTGAAATTTTTGAAACACTCCCTCCCAGCAAAGTGCACCTCAATTTTTTTTAAAAATATTCTACAAAATGACTCCTTAATTTTTAAGTGTATCCCACCGGTTGGAATTTCATGATCTAGTGAAAATTTTACTTTTATTGTTGAGAATATTACTCGTATGTGGGAGTTGAATATTTTCTTGTAGTGGCAATGGGACTCATTTTTGGTGAGGTTCTCGTTGAGCTCTTTGTGCTGCCGTATCTAGAGCGCCATTTTCCAAACAATCCTTTCCTGTTAAGAGTTGAATGTGAACCATGTAGATCCTCTGACATTGTCCTCTCAGAATCCTGCATCAAAGAGAAATTTATTAATAAGTCATAAGATGTAAACAATATTATTAATGTTTATTAATAAGTACTTTATTAATATTTTAATAAAATAATTTATTATGCCATAATATATTGCTGACAATATATTACTAACATATTGCTAGCATTATTAGTATTTATTAATAATTATTAACATTAATAACATTAATATTAAACTGATAATTTAAAATGATACTGTTTTACACTTCTATACTCACTTAGAGAATTAATAATTCGAGACTTGCTGTCTTTGGATTGTGACTTTTTTCTCTTCTCTTTCTCCTGTTTCATCTTGGAGTGTTTTTTAATCTTTTCTGGGTTTCCATCTAAAATGTACTGTTTCACGTTGAGGGATTAGTAGAGTGTTAGCATTAAGATCAGTAACATGAAAAAATAATGATAAAAATTAGTAGTTGATTACAATTTGATAAAAAAATTACAAAGTCATCAGTAAGAAACCAATGGTTGTAAGAAGAACTTAAAACAGTTGATATAAAAAAAACAATCTTTTTACCCTCACAGCTATGAAAGAAGGCTCTCTCTGCTCTGATATTTAGACTTAAAATTGGTATTTATCAACTAACACTGCTGTAATCAACCGTTTGACCTTAAGCGCCTTCTTGTGGGAGTCTGGAAAACCCAAGTAGCAAATAAAATGATAAGTACGAATAGTCGCCAATAGTGCAAATAGTGGTGAACAGTCGCAAATAGTGGTGAACAGTTGTCAATAGTCACCACTTTAGTTCAGCGCTAATCTGTATTCACTGACATTGATCACATGGAGCAATAGTGTTTATCTGTGGATGCTGGTTAACAGATTCAATCAAGCACATTCTGTGAAAAAACAATAAAATGCAAATACAAGGAGAGTGGTCTGTGATTAGTTTGTCAACTGAAAAGAAAAACGAGCTGCTGTGATAACCAGTTATAAAAGCAACATCTAAGCTATATCTTTCGTATCCAAATAAGGGACACAATTTCAGTGAATTTGTTACCTTAAACACAGGGATATCCTAATACTGACGTATGTACTCTTTTGTAGCCGTGAAAACAGAAGTTATGTTCAGGAAAGCGTTTATGCTTTTTAAGTGGGAAAATCCCATCCCACATTGCTTGTTACAATTTCTGCCATTCGTCACTATCCCCCCCCCCCCCAGATTTACCACTATTCGTCATTATTTACCACCATATTTGCGACTGTTCACCACCATTTGCCACTATTCACTATTCAGGTTTTCCCCCCTTCTTGAGGACAATTCTAAAACATGCTCCCACTCCCAACAGACTATTTCCAAATTACCTTAAGCTTTTCTGTCAAAGTGAGTCTCAGTGCTCATTCTTTCATATAAAAATGAGATTTCATTCACATGCATATGAAACTCATTTTCATATTGAATGGATGTACACCAGGCCTGACTCCTTGATAGAGAGGCTTTAATTTTGCCTTAGGAAAACAAGTGTATCAAATTATATGTCTGTTGTTAAGTAAAAGACCATCTGCCATGTAATTAATTATTTTTAGCCATCATAAAGGGATCTTCATAGAAAAGCTTTTAGAGCTTGCTAAGATCTCCAGCCATTATATTTAATTTAGCAGATATAAGATCAGTTCAATTGTACATGTAATATAATGGACAAAATAAAATAAAAAAGGCAACTTTTTTATTCACTTAGTATCAGTGTCCTTATAAAATCATTATTTATTAGGTATCAGCATGGACATAGATAAAAGACTTGGTTGCAGGGGGGGGGGGGGACTCTCTTACATGGACTTTGTAGGTACAGCATACAGCCCAAAGGTTAGGGGTCTTAGCTGTTTTGTTCATAATGAGGTATCTTTTTGCCCAGTCTAGTCAAATAGGATATGGTTTTTGCACTTTAGGACTGAGTTGGGTATGTTTTTCAGAAGATGCTACTTTTAAAAGGTCATAAATAGGGCGAGGGTTTTGAAAAATCTGGCTGCACACTACCACCAAAATATTTCTGGTGGAAGTACCTCCCCCCCCCCCCCTTGGAAAAGACTTAAGCTGTAGACTGTAAACTAGACTCCAACATTTTTGTCACCTTTTATGTCAAAGTAACTCTTCTGTATCAAAGACTGAAATATGAATTTCTCCAAGTACATATAAGTTCTCAGAATCAAATGCACAATGGGATTGTAATGAGAAATTTCTTGTTGATCACCTTTGCACATAGTGCACATAATTTGAGGAGACAGCATTCAAAAACTTACCTCTTCTGTAAAAGCACTGTCAAGTGATGAAATACTGCTGCTCTTCTTGAGTTCTGAAAAT
>CM042756.1:26682001-26689854 GCA_022496165.2 Catalaphyllia jardinei
TACTAATCACTATGGCAACCAAAACCATTGCATCTAGGAAGTCTGTATTCATTATATTATTAAAACTGCTTTTAAACTATCTTTAAACTCCAACATAATAACTATCAGTAATTAAGATCAAAGAACAAAAAAATGCCACTGAAATACAAACCTCCTCTATGCAATCCAAAAGTTCATCAAAAAACACCTTTTTAGTTTGCTCATCCTTGGCATTAAAAAGAGCCAAGACCTACAAAAAGTGTCATTGATGAGTGCGATAAGTTGTGAAATGGGTTGGAGGGGGGAGGGTGCTTGTGATTCTGGAATCCAGGGAGGTGTGTTAGAAATTACTATTTTCAGAAGTTTATAGTATTATTCATAATTCATTTTTCTCCTTGCGAAGAAACTGCAATCAAGCTTGAAATGGGATTTTCTTAACATACATGTAACCAGTAAAATGAAATTGTTTTGTGTCAAGATCTAATGCAAATTATATTAAGTAAATCTTTTGATTTGTCCAACACAAACTGGAGCTGTGTTGCCAAACTCCCATTTAAACTAGCCTAGAGTAGTTTGCATAACAATGAAACAAGGAAATTCTACAGGAAAATGTGTCTAGGGTTTATCACAAAACTACAGTCATTTATAATGCCCACTCCCAACATCTAAGTGCTTATACACTAAATAATGCACTAGTCATACAGCTGACTGAAGTCTATTTTATTTCAGGTATAAAATAAGGGTTGAAGTTTTGCACACTAAACAAATCAAAGGAATTAATCTTTGTTCGCTGCCAGTTTTACATTATTTTCTTACTATAGTTTCAGAATTTACAATGATACTGCCTTCTCATACTCCATACATTCAATTTGATTGCCTTCTTGAGGCAGCAGAGGAATATAATAAAACATTTCATGATTCAAAGGAGTCTATCTTTTTATATCAAAAGTTTCCAAGTCTGAAAGTCACAACAAAAAGGTTTGTTATTACCTAAAACCAAATTCTCCAAAGATAATATTTTATTACAAAACGTATAAGCGAGAATCTACATTTGAAACTAACCAGGTGTGTTTTCATACATACCTTGCTATCAAGTTTAGAGTAAATCTGAATTCCATTCTGGTAATCTGTAAATGAAAGTGCAGGGATTACAATCTAAGTTAAGGTAATGACTGATTAGTGGCCCAGACTGTCGGAACTTGTTCTGGCTTCTGTGGCATAGCTCCTATAAATGCTAATCCACCAAGTTACTCTGACAGTATTTCGCTGGTTGCCCTTATTAAACTTTCAAAAACTATAGGGATTCCAATTTTCTGATTGGCTGATTTGCACCATGTGATACTGGGTCCTGAAGAAACAACGCCCTTGATGTCATTATCATGGTGTAATAGCACAACATGGTCATTATACCATGGCTTCGGCTGACTCAAACTTTGACAAGTTTTTTTGCAGTGTATTTAGTTTACATAATAAAAATGTTAACGCACTCATTGCTCATGAATTATTGGGATTTACCTGCACTTGTTCACAAACAATGACACTCGAATTTTCAATACCGCACGAGGCCTCGTATGCAATTGCAATTTCTCATTCATTGTTAGTGAACGAGTGCAGGTAAATCCTGATAATTCACTTGCTGAGTTTGTTAACCTTTAAATATAGAAGACTGTTTCCCTGAAACAACTGCTGAGAACTTACAGTCATTTGAGAAAGTGGATACTTTGAGCCCACACAAGGAGAAGGAAAGCTTATAGCTGTAATAATGAATCCCTTCTCCACGTCCAGCTCTACCACGCTCTTTAGCAACCTGAAGAAGAAAAAATATTACCTTTTGCCAGTGCAATAATTTAGCTATTACATGTAGACCAACGTTTATTTACAAGCCAGAAACCAGAGCCAAGTTGAACTGATGTACATCACTAGCCAAAACTGCTCCATACAGTAACATACAAAAAAAAAATCTTCAGAGCATTACCTGTAAGGCTTTTCCAGCTTGCAAGAGCTGTACTAACAACACATTTTTGTTACATTAGAACCTGACTTTTCCCCAGTAGTCTTCATACAATGCTGGTAAGACAGAATGAGATGGGCAGGTGGAAAGCAAGAGAGAAAGGTACTTCTTCTCCTCCTCCTCCTCCTTACGATCACATCTTACTCCCCAACCTCACTCTTCTCACCTTGCCCTATGTAGAGCGCTGTATGGCTATGAAGACAACTGGGATGCGTCAGCATTAGAAATACTTACAACAAGCATGTCGTTGAAGAGAAAGACAATCCTGGGATGAGTCTTTTCTTTCTTGTGAGGATCTCGCACATTGTACAGGGGGGTCAACATTCTGAGCTGTCTGTGAAGGCCTGCAAGTGTCTGAGGAATAAATAAACTACTAGTTTCAATACAATTAATTAAAGGGGCAACGTCACGGTATCTTGAGTTATTTTGACCATCAACAAAATTACCTTTAAATTGAATGAAACCTGAAAATAATACTTTAGAAAGATAGGAAAACACCAAAGACATTTATTATAATAAACCATAAGAGAACAACGATGGTTAAGGATGGCAAGGATTGACATAGCTTACCAACAACGAAATTGAAAAATTTAGGCTAAATTTTTCAAACCGCTTAACAGTGAGGCAGATCCTTTAACTTAACGCATCCTTTCTTACTCCATTACCTACTGAGGGCATGTGGAAGGGATGTCAAACATTTACTGGTAAAAGGAATAACTAAAAGGAGTGGTACCAATATTGCAACACTCCTTTTTTCACTGCACCAATCTTAGTAATATTCCACTAAAATTTGTCTGATAATTTGCTTTATTTAAAAGCACCAAATGTTCAGATTTTCGGATTACAAACTTTATTCTAATTCTTGAAAGAGTTGTAGATAAAGCTACTAATCAACTAACAGAGCTTTGTGGAAATAACACAACAATTTTACAACAGAGAAGGTACAAAGTAAGAGTCAGTGCTTACCGTCCAAGGTGATTTGGTTCCAACAATTTTCTTACTCAGCTTTTCAACAACATAGACATGATCTCTGCCGGGAACAAATGCCTTCTGTAAAATACAATGATTACATGTATAAGTTTGCATTAATGTGAGAACATGTACATGTACATGCAGCTTCAATGTGTAAAATGAAATTGATAACAGTAACGAGGTGACAGAGTTTTGAGCCAAGTGGGACACTTGTTGGTTAAAGCCTGCGATGGTTGATGTACTGAGTGCAGAAGTCCACTCAATGGTGATGCCGGCTTGTACCTGCCCCAAGAGTACAGAGCCTTGACTCTATTGGATAAGAACTAGTTTTTTCTAATTTATTTGGCTTTTTACTAGCAACTATAGGGATCTTAAATAAACTTGTCACTTCATTATAATTTTCATTACCCCTGAAGAAGGCTTAAGTTAGTAGCTGAAACGTTGGGTTTTTAAGATTTTTAACAGCTTTTAACCAGTGTAGCGTTTTATATTTATCATGGAAACACCTGGTTACAAATCAATTTGGTCTTTTTTTTTTAAAAAAATGCAGCCTCATTTCCAGGGTCTCTCTCCTCTCTGCCCAACCCTGGAAAGCCTGGATCTGAAGGTTACAATATGTGTTTCAACACTCTACACCATTCAGTTTTTAGCTGCACTAATGCACTGGCCAAGTTTCAGAGATCCAGGTTTGGGCCTGGATTGGGTAAGGTACTTGTGGAACAAACAAGGACTAGCCTTTGAAATACTAGTGTTGAAAAAAGCCAGTCAACTTTAAAGTTCCCAAAGCTCTCTCTTATCCTGTGATGGACCAGCAATTTATCCAGGGAAGGAGTTTATATGGTCAAACCACTATTAAGTGGCCACTCTGAGGAAAATGGGAGGTGGCAGTGAAGTACAGGACGGTATAGTCAAAATACGAGCTAAGTGGCCCATCAGCCTAGGACTTATCCTGGTTTCTGTAGCATTAAGTGACTAGAAATATTTAAGCTTCCCCCTGGGTGGGAGTATCTTGCCCAAGAACACAACACAAGGTCCGCAGACAGTCGGGCAAACTAACCATGAGGTAGGTGACTGCGCGTCCCCACCTAGTAAGGATTGGAGGATACTCAAGAGGTGTTTGTGTACTTGAATTGTGTGGCTGTTTAGTAGGGGTAACGTCAATGGGATAACCCTCATCGAACAAAAGGTGGCTGTGGCCTCTTATTTCAGGTGGCTGATTAATAGAGGTTTTGTTTGCAGTGTTTTACTGACAATGATTTCGGGACTTCAATAACTGGCCACTTTATGAGGGGTGGCTGCTTCATAGGTTAGATGTACTCCTAGTCACTCCATGCTACAGTGCTGTCTTCGTTTCCAAGTAAATTAAGACTAAAATAATCAAGTTATCAAACATGGTACCTTTTTAATTCTATTGTAGATTCCTAACAGGCTTTCCTTTGGGAAGTCCCCACCATTGTTAGTACCTAAAAATAATTTTAATGTGAGAAAGATTTCATGTTTTTTTTAATTAGATAGTCCTTGCAGCTTTATTCTACTAATAATATTTTCAAGCCTTGAAGTTACATTTATTTATCAACGATGCCTCTGTTCATCAGAGTGACATACATGTGTTATGACACCTACAGTTCAAACCCAGACTTAATCATTTCACAGTGCCATAGTGTATTTTACTAAACAGGAAGGTTTTTCTTTCTGTAGTGAATTTGTCATAAGAAGAATCAAACACAGGCTGAAAAGTCAAAAAAACAAATTCTCCATAATACCCCTCCAAAGACAACGCAAAAGCCATATAACAAACAACTTATTAACCTTCACTCTTCACAGGGAAATCTTAAACCTTTGCCTTACCACATTCACCTCCCTATTGGTCAGTCAATATGGCAGGGTCTCGGTTTGAGATTTTCCTGAAAGACCTCACTTTCAGTCAATAAGTAATTCTTACTGAACAGTACCCTTTAAGTTGTTCATGAAGTCAATTTCTGTCATCCTTCTCTTGACGTTAGGGCTATGCAGATCAGTGTTCAGCATCACAATAGCAAATGCCAGAATAAGGATTGTATCCTCAACACCTTTCTCATCAGAAGGGTTACATTGAACATACTGCTCGGCAAAATCCTGAAACAACAAAAATAAATGAATGCCGGAACAAATTAAGCCAGAACTCAAAATAACCTTCTTTCAGTTTAGTATTAGTATTATTACTATTTCATTAATTATTACTATTACTATTACTATTACTATTACTATTACTATTACTTTTACTATTACTATTACTATTACTATTACTATTACTATTACTATTACTATTACTATTATTATTATTATTACTATTACTATTATCATTATTATTATTATTATTAGTGGTAGTGGTATTGCCTAGTTTCTGTATGGCTATCTCCCAGGAAATTATTTTTTGATCATAGTAGCACTTTAAGATTGTAAGATTCAAGGTATCCAATAAAGTTTTGTGTTTATTACTATAATTATTGTAATCATTACTACTATCACTATTATTATTATCTGCTTTTATCTGCAAAAAAGCAAGAGAGCTACGCCACAACAATTTCATGGGTCAGGGCGAAAGTGTCCTTTGCAATTTTACGGAGCATGTTCCTATGCCTAAGGGGATCGAGAACCCTGAGAAGGAGGAATTTGGATATTAAGGACAGTGATCTGGAAATAGAGAAGGGTCAAGCAGGACTTCCCTAGACTCAATAGCCATAGACACTATTACTATATTATTGGGAAATTTTCATTTTTTTAAGTTTAACTATAGTTATATTAAATTTGTACGGAATTTTTAATTGGAGAAGAGTTTAATAAAGTTAGTTTTTCATTATTTTTTCAAAAAATCATCATCATTATTATTATTATCATTATTATTATTATTATTATTATTATTATTAAACTTGAGCGACTCTGCAGTTCAAGAAGACCAAGAATGTGTGTACTTTTTGTTCATTAATATATCCACCATTCAAAACCCAAACCAGGTACTACATACACTGTCTCATTCCTGGTCTTCTTTACATGAAACTCAAATTTTCAAAAGAAGCAGTTTGATGAGAAGAAAAAACAACTGAAAGAAGCATAATCTAAACAAGTAAGGTGGGAGGAACATTTCCTTATCAATCGTCTCTGGTTTTCCTCAAACTTGATCCAGTTACTTATAGAAGAGAACAACTTTGTTCCAACCTTCCTGTCCCTTCTTTTGCATACATCTTATTTTTTCTCAAGAGGCAACACCAGGGAAATTGAAAAAAAAAACCATCACAGAACTGAATTGCAAGAGGGAGGCATACTACATGTATATGAAAGGACAGTTATGACTAGAACTTAGACAGATGAGAAACTATAACTTCATATGACCCTGTGCTCTACCACCTGATCTTTGATGCCAACTGGGTACTGTACATACAACTTACTGTTGCTGACATAAAGTCTTAATACCTGCATTGCCAAAAGGAGGTTGGTGCCTGAGACATCCAGGAGCTTCCACTATTGGCAGCCAGCTCCTAGACAGAGACCACTCCCATGGCTGGCATTAAAATCCTGGAAACCAAGCCATGAGCCTCCACATAGAAAGGGAGACAGGCACCTGTCACAGACACTGAATTAACAAAGGAAAGAGGGAGGCAAGGGAGGTGAAATACTTGAAGACGTGCTCCCATGCAAAAACAATGCTCACTGTAAATGCTATTGCTGTGAAGGCTGCCAACCCATCTAGGAGCACTTGGAAACCTAGTCATGCAAATATAAGGACACCACTGACAACTATGGGAAGCAGGTGCTCTTTGTTGTTCACTCCGTTAAAATGCATTCAACTGCGTTTAAACCCACCAACCTACATGCAACACTGAAACAGTATTTCAGTGGTGTTGGAAAGATTATAAGTTCTGTAAAACCTGAATTTTTTCAGCCCTTTTTTGCAACTGCATAAGTTGCATTGAGTCTTATAACTTTTAATTCCATGGTCTTCTTCTTATTATATGCTAACAACTTGGCTATGGACTGACCTGCATAAGTTTTTCAATTTTCTGTGCTTCACCCTAAAAAAAATGTTTTAAATAAATTATGTCAAGGAATGTTTCCTGCATTTTTCTGACAGCAAATACCTAGAAGTGACAGTGCTAGTTGAACCAATGTTGAAAAAGCAGACTGGCAGATTATATAAAACACTTACTGGCAACCTAAAACATGTCTGATATACTCTCAGAGCTTCATCAACCTCCATTCCCTTAAAATCCAGTGATCCAACAAAGTGTCTAGAAAACAGAAACACTGACAGTACTTAATATCTCCTATAAGAATACCATTTCCTACAAGAATACCGTTATGACTAAAGCTGTGAAACACTAGTCAATAGAATAGCATATCAAGTAATCATGTTTGAGTGAATGTATGTGTGGAAGAGTTTAGGAGAGGAGTGACGGCCACAAGGTTCATGCACATCCAAACCAAATCAAATACATTAAGTAGAAGCCCTAACTTAGGCTTGGGATCATTGTGTTCTATCACTTGACTTTTACAAAAAGTTTTCTTCCAACCAGGAGTACTTATAGGTACTACCAAACTAAATCCCATGATAAGAATGTTGTGCCGCGTAGCACTATGAACACAAATGACGTAACAGAGAATTAACTCTGAAGTGTAAATTTGTGGCCATGAATAACCCACTTGGCGTTAGCCCTAGTAAAGGAAATCAGGGAACCACACGAGGTAAAGAAAAAATCTTTTGACCTCGGTGGGAATTGAACCCACGACCTCTGGATTAGATCTACCGTTACTCTGCCGACTGAGCTGCCGACTGAGTGGGTTATTCATGGGTTAAATTAGCACTAAAATTTGCACTTCAGAGTTAATTCTCTGTTATATCATTTGTGTTCATAGC
>CM042756.1:26696972-26708002 GCA_022496165.2 Catalaphyllia jardinei
CAGCCATAAACTACCCTTACATGACTTGTTTATATGCTCTTCAGTTTCTTTTGCCTTTTTTTTGCAAAATTGAAACAACAACAAATTGTGGAGACAGATAAATTAACATATCATTGCTTTATGTGTACTGCTTCTAATATTTTATTTTTATTCACAAATAAAAATTCTTATTTATTTCTCACTACATAGGGTACACAGGGCTAATAAATCAACACTGCCCCCCCCCCCCCCCCCCCCAGCCACCCTAGCTCAAGGTCTGGATCTGCCACTGCAGTAACCTGTTAGATTATCGGCAGCCTCGGGCTTTTCTTGATCACTGCATAATTATACAAGACAATATAACTTCTTCAATTCATACATTTAATACATTTAACATTTTATGATTACATGCATAATAATTTGATTGTTTTAGACAATAGACCAATTTCTATATACAGTTGAACCTTCAGCTGTGATCACCTCCTCAGCGATCAGTTTTACAAATGACCAAAAGCTTTCAAGTTCTTGTAAGCAACCACAACTAATTTTGGGCCTAAACGTTTGAAATTTTCTTTTGTTTTTCAACCTCCCGTAAGTAAACACTTGACAGATAATAGAGCGAAAATTGGATAAAAAGGTGTTGCAACATTATCACATTCAAGGGTTGTACAAGAGATGGAAACTTCTCAATGGGAAGTGTTTAATTCCTCCAAATTGACTTTTTACATGAATAAAATGTTTAAAACATGGCACAAGTCTCTGCAGTTAGCATATGCTAATGAGGCAAAATTTGGACGCAATATCATCTAAGCTCTTGTAAGCAACTACCTCTCATAATAACCATCTACAACTGCAGGCTTGCCATTTTGGGTGTTGGCTTACGGTAGGTTCAATTCAGCATAAAACGATTGACCTTAGTACAAGGTTCTGGGGAATAAATACAGAGTTTGTGGGGGTTATTCCCTAGAGCCTTGAGCTGAGGACTGAATTTTAAGATATCAAAATTGGTCAGTTCTGAGTAAGGGGTTCAAACTCTTCTCTTATATACAGTTAAACCCTAGTATTTTAAGCTCTCTAGGGACATGAAAAATAGTTCAAAGTGGGAGTTCAAAAAAGACAACAGTAAATGACTGATGCCCAAATCCAAGGGAAATGGTTTTCAGTCCAAAAGAATGCAGGGAATTTGAAACAACCAAGTTTGAATTAGCAGAATTAACAGCATTAAAAATTTCCATAACTTGGGAAAATAAGTGACATTATTTACAATATTTTAGGCACATTTCATTACACAGAGAGCACCTCCATATTCAGTTTACCATAATAAATTATAATTTTGAGGTGTTTAAATCCAAAAATAATTTGAAAATAATTCTTGTAGCAGAAGTCCCAGACCAAGTAAAAGCAGCTGTAATAAATACAGCCAGTCCATTCCCTCTCCTGGGTAAAGAGAGATGCAGTGACAGTATAAACATCACAGGAGAGACTTGAATATAGTCTTGTGTTCATGAAGCCAGCATTGTCTAGGCGGGGGGGGGGGAGGGGGGAGTCTCTTATCAAAAGGATGGAGGTGGACATCAAAAATCCTAAAAGAACCCTTGGTGCAAGACAGTCTTAGGTGACTTTTTCGGGTACATTTTTTTTCCTTCAAAAGTGCCTGAATTTTTGCATGTGCTTTTCAATTAAGTAGTAAAACATTCACATGTAATTTTTTGGCTGGTTTGCACTTTGCTTCTGAGAAAAACAAAGTCAAATTATCGAAGCATGCATAATGAAGGCAACAAAGCGTAAAAGGAGAGCATTTCAGCCAAAAGAATGTTTTTCTACTTTATTGAATAGCACATGCAAAAATTCAGGCACTTTTGAAGGAAAAAAAAATTGTACCCGAAAAAGTCACTTACAACTGTCTTGCACCAAGCCATTCAATTATAGACTACCTCCAAATCTGAGGTAGTCCTCTTTTTCCATTCGGAACCAACACTTATGTCTTTATCATCTGCTAGATTTGTAGTTTCCAGTCTCTCATCAGCCAAAAACAATTACCAGATATCAAATCGCAAACAACAAGTCCCATCTCATTCAGCTAAATTGTTGATTTTGGAAAAAAACCTTATCAGACAAATGGTAAACAGCAATCTTAGTGACTGTTTAGTAGGGAGGAACTTCTTCCAACTGTCGTTGTATATAGCACGTTTAACAAATAAATTAATCTAGATCCAAGTCACTATCACTGTGATCTTCCTTTTTAGATGTCACACTTGTTAACTGGCATTCTAATTCCTCTGTCAAAATATCATTCCTGAAAAAAAAAAACAATATTTGAAAAAACTGAATAATGTTTGTTATGACTTCTAACCATGCTACCTCAGTAGACTTGTAAAACATAGATGAATTCCTATGCGAAGCACTTGAAGAAAGAGATATCTAATCCCTAAAAAATCTGAAAGTCAACTTAAGTTTATATTTTATTCTTGGGAAACACTTGAGATCATTTTCTGAAATCCAAAACTAAACTATAGAGCCACCAAAGTTAAATCCTTATCAGGAATAAGAGGGGGTAAATTTATATCTGTGAACAACTTTTCAGCTCAATAGCTTGCTTCATTTGAAAACAGGCACATTTTGAATTTCAGAGTTCTGGCAGTCAGTGTGACATTAAGATATGAATGCATTTATGAAAAATATATATTAGTTATCTCATGATTTCAAACCTTTTTAGAAGTTAGAGTATTTGGAAAAGTGCTAACAGCATTTTAATGTTTGCTTGATCAGTTCAGATCTAATCAGTAAGCCTAAATAGCCAAAGTAAGTTTAAGATATTTAATAATAAAACTATTTTCTGGTCGCCATGTCGGTGTGCAATAGAGGTACACCAACATGGCGGCTGCTTACTGGGCTCTGTAAATTTGTGCATAATATTACAACAAAAAACTTGAAGTTTGAAAAACGTAAAGAACTAAAACTCGGAGAAGTGTCTTCTATATTCCTCTCTTATATATCATAATTTTTTGACTTTACACATTGAATAGTTTTCAAATGATTTTTCATTGCATTCGGTGCAACCCAATAATACTACTTCATCCTTCTATTGGGGGATCATTCATGAATTTTGCAGTGGACCAGAAAACTTAAGTTTCAAGATTGTCCAGCTAGTATTCAGAGAGGAGTTGACAACAAAAAAGAAGAACAATTGAGCATTGCTTTAGAGTGAGATAGTTGAAAAACATACAAATCTCAAATTATTATTAAAAGCACTCACTCAATTAAGAAGCTTTCTACATCAACAGCAAAGAAGTCTTGTCCAAAGGTGTCTTCTAACTTGACAAAATTACCAATAATTTGTCCACTTTTATAAACAAGTAATGCTGGAAGACCTTCTGAAGTCTGCATAAAAACAAGATCAACGAAAGATAAGGAAAACACACTTGAAAATTACTTAAAATACCAGAATCTAATACACCCGTGCAAACATCATCGCTTTAATATTCTCCTGGGTATAAAAGCTACAGTGTGCATACAAGCCAAGTGGCCAATCAGTGGCCAGTGTTTATCTACAGTTTCTGTAGCATGACGTAACGAGAAGAATTCTACTTTCCCCTGGATGGGATGCTCGTCCATTGCAGGGTTACCCCCTAGCGTTAAATGTTCCGGGCCCGTACCCATTTGCACACCTGGGTAAAAAGTGGCACTATAAGAGTTAACTGTATTGCCTAAGAACACAAAAAAGTGTCCCCGTCCAGGGCTTGAACCCAGACTGCTCAATCAGACTGGAGTCAAGTGCACTGACCATGAAGCCTTCTTGCATCCAACACATTTTCTACATGTTTATAACAATGGAGCTATATGATGGTCTGACCCCAGGTTTCTGATAACATAACGAAAATTCCTATAAAAACACAACAAGTAAAGGAAATTCTTTCAAGGAAATACAGTAACGTAAACTTACAAAATGTCTGCTGATCCCTGTATCCCGAGCAATAATCTTGCAGAATTTAACCTTGTTAGTTACACAAAAACAAAGGCAAATTAAAACAAAACAGTTGAGAGGGCCTCCAGGCACTGGTGTCTTAAGTGGGTACACATCTGCTCTGTCACACTCCAGGTTTGCCCCTGGTTTTTAAGCGACAGATTAACTAAATAACAAATTTGAATTTGAGATTGCCAACTGAAGATTTCATGTTTAAAGTTGAGGGACTGTTAGACCAAAGCCAAGTCAAGAATGAGTTGTAATATTCCCATGTGTCTTCAATCTTCTTCTCCTCTCCTACTTTGTTATGAAACAAAAATTCCAGATTGACAAGAGTAAAAAAGATTAACTTGTTCTGGGTGAGAATAACGCAGAAAATGATCATCTACCTCAAAAAGAGATTTCCAATTATGATTTCCTGTACACATTTATAAAAGAGGATTCCCCTTCCCCATTGCAAGGAGATTCAAAATTATCAGTGCATGGAAGGGGATTCCCAAAGGGGAAGTTCCCATATTACAGATTGCCCATTTCAAGTGAGATTTGCCATATGATGGGAGAATCACCACTCAAAGGTGACCACTGTGAAGGGGGATTCCCCAGTAATGATTTCAGAATTAACTTACCAGAGAGTATTGTTGAGCTAAACATTGGAGACAGCCATTCATTGCCCTGCAGCTTTGAAGATCCTACACAGGCAAGTGGAATAACAATTGACCAGTATTGAGAGTTACAGTGCAAGGTCCTAGATAACAAGAAAAACTATCGATAATGGATGTTCCACGCCGCATTACCTCACTATACAGATGAACCACCACTATCACATTTAGATTTTCTTTATCTACGGCATCAAGGAACTGATGCTTGTCCAGCAGTGTGATTACTTTTCCAAATTTGGGTCTGAAATAAAAGAAGACGAGGTTAATTATATTATCTTGATAGAACACATTGATGCTCAGAGCTAACAATAAAAAAGGAATCAAGGCAATCAGACAAAGAAAAGAACAGTTTGAGATTGTGGACAAAATGGTTAATATCTGAGTAAGTACTTGAGGAAAAAAGGTTAAAGATGTCTGCTTGCATCTGGCAGCTCATCAGACTGACGGTAATAACCAGGTTCTATAGCATAAAGCAAATAGGAATTTCTCTACTACCCCCTGAATGGTACCATTAATCAGTGCACGCAATTTGGGATCAAGTGGTCCACGTTTGAGCCCTGGCTAAGGACATAAAGCAAGACGCTTTACTCTCACATGACAAACTCTCTTCACCAAGGTGTACAGATGGGCACCAGTGAGTTTAATGCTAGAGGATAACACTACAACTGCCATTTGTTTATGTGATTGTTCGGGTGAGGGTAGTTCTGAAAAGAACTGTCGTTGGTGACTGACGTTTCAACAACCTGAGTGGAAGTCATCTTCAGAGTCAAGTGAATAGTGTTTCTCAGTCGATGATGTTACAAGTCTGGTCCGTTGAAAGCGATTGGTCAGTTAAACCATGACTTTATTGGCTAAAAGACTCGTGTTAGGTTTGTTATCAGTCATTAATCGGTTTCAATTTGTCTTTTGTTAGTCAAATTGGTTGGTTTGAGGTCTATCGACTGTTAGTCAAAATTAAGTTGGCCTGTTAGAAGTTCGTTTGTCGGTTTCCTCTTCATCGTGGATAAGTCGTTTGTAAAGCGCCGGTAGTTGTCGACGTTTGTTAAGAGGCGTTTGTTCTAAGTTAGTGTACCAGCTTTCCAGAGTCAGTCTTTGAAAATAGTTTGTACTGTAGGTTATGCATTGAGCAGAGTCCCAGTCAATGTTGTGGTACACTAACTTGGGACAGATAGGCCACCCTGCCTGTCACAAACAATTGAATACACAGCGAACAGAAAAGGTCACACACCTGTTAAGGTGAAGCCTCTGTTCTTGTTCTTGTTTCAGCTGCAGCAATCTTTGTAAGTGATATTGTTGAATAAATTCATCTGCATCAAGCTCTAGTTCCTTAAACAGTTCTTTTTCTTTCTCATCATCAAGCTATGAGCAAAAAAGTATTAAGCAAACATGTATTACATTTTACATTCTTGAAAGACAGGTTGCTTTATTGCTTGGCTTTTGGAATGAAATGGATCCAGAAGCTAGCACAGATGAACTGCAGGTTGGAAGCAGCATTATAAGAATCAGGAATCAGAAACTAAGTTAAACATAGTGAATCCAAACCAAAGCAGAGACAAGAGATTGATGTTGTAGTTCAATATAACCTCCGGTACAAATTGGTTAATTTTCCCTTTTTTCATATATACATTAATAATAAACTTTCCTATGAACCACAACATTAATAGTATATAAATGACAAGTTAAGTCTGCATACAAATCAAGTGACACATTGGGCCAATGCTTTTCTCCAGTTTCTAAAGCACGAAGCAACTAGGAGTATTTGAACAAGATGCTAGTCCATTTTCCCAACATTAAAGTTGCCAGTACCCACACACCTGGGTGGAGAGAGCCACTGTGACTCAGAGTAATTAAACGTGTCTTGCCAAATTACACAACACCATAGAACCCTCACAACACACTGTCCAAACACTCTAAACTGCGAGGCCACTGTGCCCCTATGAACCAGTCATAACACACAATGTAGAGTGCAGCCCTGAGGGTTCATAAGATACAATTTCCACAACTTAATTTTGTGCTTCTCATATCCTGTAGTTTCCCTCTCTCTGGGTAAATAGGTTTAAGTACAAAAAGTTATTAACTACTGACAAAAATAATTTTCCTGTACTTGCCATATTAGAAATCCTGCTTCCCACCATTTTCTTCTCCTGTTTCCTGGACCCCCCTCTACCCAGTTTTTCACCAATGTCAGACAACACGGTTTTATCCCGCAACCAACCCCCCCCCCCCCCCAGACCTACCTTGTACCCCAAATTCACAGCTCGAACAAAATTTAAATTACAGCATTAGAGGGAAGTCGTGTTGGGAAGTCGGAAATCAGTTGTTCATTGAACCTTGTAAACCCAAATACATGCTAAAATAACAAATTGTAGATAGTTAGCAATTAAAACTATTTCTTGAACAAGAGCAACTTACACTACTTTGACAGGAAACAGAAAACTTCTGTGCTAAAGATTTCATCTCTTTTTCTTTCTCTTTCCGTTGCTCTGTCTCAAGCTGTTTATAACGACGATAATCTTGAATAACACCTTTAGGTCCTGTCTGAAGACAAACCAAAACCCAAGTTGTTTAAATCACTGATACCTAAGATGGCAGTCACTAAGTTCAGAATGTCCAAGCAAGCAAACAAAGAAACCCATTCCGAGCTAGACTACCAGAAGTCTCTATAACAGGCTTTCAAGTAAAATAGAGACTGCCTGTAGTCTAGTTTCGAGCAACAAAAAGTTTGATTTTTGGGTTCCCAAAATGCTGACATTATTGCTTTACAGTAATGGTTAAAGGAGCTCAGACAGTTCTTCTGAGTTATTCTGGCCATGTACAAAGGTTCTTTTAAACTGAAAGAAACCTGAAAAAAGTAGTTTTGCTAACTTAAAGATAGAAAAACACCAAAGAGATGATGATAAAACATAAAGGAAAAAGGATTGCTAAGAACGTAAGAGATTAACATGTACTGCACACAAAAACTAAAAAAAAATTCACTCAGGCTAAACTTTTCAAAATGTGCAAACAGCAAAAAGCTCCAGATCTGTAACCCTGTTTTTAAGTCTAGAAGCCTGTCAGGATAGCACTTTATGTATTGTTTCTGCAGTATACAGTGACTAGGGATATTTTCCACTCCGTCCTGGATAGCGGGTTAGTTTAATCTAGAGTGGCATCAGTGACAAGGCATTTAGTTCACCATCACAAAAATTGAACAAACATGATTTTATTTCAGTTTTGTGTTAAAAAAAACAGTATGTGATACCAAGGCATCTTGTCATAAACAAGCTAACAAATTAAAGGAAGTGATTTTGGCTTACTAAACTAGGGTCTCAGTGGTATCACCCTAACTAGGCTTCCATTAGATGCCTCTCCGCTAACTATACTGATTTTGTCTAACTTTTTGTACTATTTTTCTTTTGCTGAGCACTTTTATTGTGAGTCCTTGCCTTGGAGAATGAGCAACCACTCTGTGTCTTTACTTTGAACAAATCAGGCAGAGTCCTTTACAACTAAGGGGCAAGTACGTTTACTACTCGTGCACAGCAAGCATAGTTTAGACAGAAATGTAAGAACTAGGTACTAGCATACTTCACTGGGTACAAGTGAAGCTCACCACCAGCTGAAGTATCACTAGAAATCAAACACCCAAACAACACTGTGGTCTAAAAATAATTATTACAAAGAGCTCAAGGGTTCCTAAGTTCCACAAAATCTTTGGTGCCCAGTGCTTAAGATTATATCAAAGAACTAAGTTTTTCCAGTTGCCCAAAGATAAAAGTTAGTTACCTGTGGCACTCCAGCAATTTGAGCACAGGCAGACCAGACAAACAGGCTGAGCTTGTTTATTTTTTGTTTCGTTTCCTCAGAAACGAAATGGTAGTGTTTTTAGTTCAAGGGTGAACTATTTACATACTGGAAGTAATATCCAATCAGAGTAAAGTTAGCAATTGTTGAAGTGCTACTATGATCAAAAAATCATTTCCTTTTTTTCTTCTGATTTTGAAAGCGTGTTCGCTTAACACCTAACTGGCAAAATTTAGAACTTTGAGTTTGATCCGAAGGCTGTTTATTTTGAGTGTAAGTTTTGGAGTTGACGGTCCGCCATTACTCATGTTCAAAACTGACCGATAGGACATCAGAGGGTTGGATCCAGAGAAAATGACGTCATTTACTCACTAGCTTAACATTTCAGCATGTAAACGCAGTTTATTATATATACAAAACACGGGTTTAAAGGTCTGAAAGCCCAAAACTCCCGTTCTGCATATTAATAATTTATTATTAAGCCGCGTACACACGCATTGCATTCTTGAACTGGTGAGTCTTTGATGTCATTTTCTTCTCGACCCAGCTCTCTCAACATTTTAAAATAAGTAATGGTAAACCAATAAATAAGAAAATTCCAGTTAAAATAAACAGGTTTCTTTTTAAAATCAGAACTTAAAACTTGGGTCAGTTATTGTTTAGCTAATATAGTTTTGAAATCTAAAGAAAAAAAGAATTTTTTTTCGTCGTAGTACCACTTTAATGCAAATATGGCGGCAAATTTCTGCCCACATTCGAAATATCGCAATGCAGCATTTCAGTTGCTGCCTTGTGCGAAATGGGAAATTGCAATTGAAACTCTCGTTTCTCGTTATCACATTACACAAGAAAACTACAAACTGGACTTCTGATCGGATAGTGATAAGGAAATATATTTTCGCCGGAAGTAGAGACACCACCACATCACACGATTTGTCCCCTAATTAAATTTTTAAGGCCGATGGAAGCACTTACTTTTGTTTACTTCAACAAAGAAATGGTGGATTTTTTCGTTTCAGAGTGATTTATTGACATGTGAGTGTGAAAGTTATCAAGGTAACGTTTGTAATTCACTAGGTAAACATGTTCAGCAAAAATATTCTGTAGAAACTAAATTTAATTTCGTGTCACGGAAGCAAAAGAAACTTAAAATGTCACAAAGGCAGAAATAATTGAAGACTTGAATGGTTATAAGTAAAACCAAAACGATAGGATTCCATGAAAACACCTATACCATTTGTATTTTGTCTTTGTAACATTTATGCCTAAAGTGGAGAAATAATTGTACAACTCTCGTAACACATGATACATACTTTTTGAAAAGAAAAATATACTACCACAGCCGGCATTCGAATCAAGCGCTGCCTGGCACAGAAATGGATTAATTATGCCTCAAATGCGTTTACCTCTTAGCCTTAGTTCCCTATTTCAGAATTTTTGAGCTTCATGGATCTCCTGCCTTATCATATTGTCGGTAATGTGAATGATTGTAGTGAATGATAGAAGGCGTGGAATAAAGCCTGGGAAAGGAATTTTCGATTTTATTAAAATAGATGTTGTTTAAGGTATTGTGAACGGCTTTAATTGATGGTCTTATTGATAATGATGAAAAACTAGCTTCTTCTAAAAAACACTGAAAATACCTAATTCAAGACTGAAGTGCAAAAACCATACCCAGTTTTAGACCAAGATGACCAAAATCGAAACTCGGCTACTTGTGACCAAAATGTCTTAAAAATAGTATACCCTTTGAGGCTGGACACACCTATATCGCCCATATAATGGAGTACCCCTCTCGCAGAGTCAAAAGGAAGTTGAAAACTTGAATTAACTTATAGCTCTTCCCTATCAACAATAGGTTTAGCGCTATATCTCGCCTCGGTGAAAGACCCCAGGCTCTAGCTCGGGCAACTGAGCGAATCACTGCGGCCCAAAGCGGCGCATCAGCACAAATCCCCTTCACCCTGGGATTTCTCATGCACAAGATATCAAACCTCCAGCCTTTCTCAGACTGAATATCTTTCCAGAAACGAAACACTATTTCCTTCTGAGAAATAGCTTCTTGTTTTTTCTAAGATGCTTCCCTGATAAGTTTCTGGAATTTTTTGGGTCACAACAGAAAATAAATATTTTAGCATAGACCTCATTTAAATAATTTCTTCGCGGTTGGAAATTATCTTCTCTTTTTATGCAATCTTGTAAACTTGTTGAAAGATCAAAGCTTGACAAAATTAAATCAGTCACGATTTCAGTATAAATCCAATTCTTGTAGCTAATATAGGAAAATAGGGGAGAAATGTATGGGTTAGTAGCTAAAGAATTCTGTTGCCTTTGGTTTTATGACAATCAAGAAGGAAATAAAAGTCGTATTTTAAAATTCTGTCAATCGAATACTCGCCTTCGGAACTTCTAAGCGAAAATCTGGTGGAGCCGCTACATCGCCAAGATCAATTTCTTCGCCTCTGCTGTCTTCTCCGCCTAGACTCTTCTCATCGTCGTCTTCTCCTTCACTCTCAGAGCTTGATACGTAGTTTTGAGTCTTCAGTCCAAGTAGTTTATCGTCTAAAGTCGTCATTTTTTCACGATTGTCGAGATGTTTTGGTCAAACTGTCTGTACTGTGAGGGAAAAACTGAGTCTTCGTTTT
>CM042756.1:26708102-26725763 GCA_022496165.2 Catalaphyllia jardinei
AACGAACAAGCCTGTAGCTTTCCAGACGCGGTCTGTGATTGGAGAACGAAACAATAGATGATACAGCAGAAACAATGCCCCTAGGCCTGATGACAAAGGAAGCTACAGGTCATACGGACGAATGAAAATAGAGGTCTGGAAGAGCTGTGCAGAACAGGCGTGAATTTTTTTTTTGGCGTATTTTAAGCGAACAGAGGCTTCGCGATCGCCTCCTTTTGGTGTCTGTTCGCCTAAAATACGCAAAAAATTACGCAAGTTTCGTACGCTACAAAAAACATACAGAACTTGTGGATTGATATCATAAATACCAAGTCTTTCAGATATAAAAAGTTTCCGGGCAACCTTATTATAATCAGACCCACCGCTGAAGTACTTAGCTATTTTTGATGCTCAATGCTGTTTGCCTCCTGCAACGTTTTCTTGTGAACTAATATAATAACTATATATCTTTTCCCGCCCGGCACACAAGATAGGAAAAAGGCCCTGGAAACGAGGTTGATTTTACCGGGGCTCTTGATGTTGGTCAATTTCCCTGGTGTCGATTGATCTGGTATATTCTAGTCTAGAGTCAATAAATTGGGTTCCGGTTAAGAAAAAAAAACTGATGAATAAAGAAGTGATAGACAAGAACATAGAGAGCTTGAAACAACAGCAACAAAAACTGGGCTGGGCAAAATATTTGCTCCCACGTCCTGCAAACACGTTCCCGTGTTAAACGCAGCATCTTCCGGTGCACAAGGACTTCCGTTGGGTAGCTGGCTTCTCCCTGGTCCCATGGATAGCGTAGGTTACGAACGCATTGGTGGGGCATTGTGCATGAGAAAAAAAATATTGATGCTGGATATTTTTAGGACATCCCTATTTTGTTGCTAATTTAGAATGTCTGCATCGGTTACGCTCCTCGACATTTTGAGCAATGTCGGGAAATTTTAAAGGAACGGTTCTCACCGGATAATCTTAACTCACTTCTTTCCTCGTGGTAAAGCATAATTTGTCTCTGGGCGACACTTTTCTTGCTTTTTATGTCTGTTTCAGTTGCTTACATAGCGTGCAAATTTAGGTGTCATGTGTTATTTTTAAAACAAGAAACAATAACAGCAGCAGCAGCAGCGACTGCTTTTATGAGTTACAGAAAAAATGGAGGAAGATCGAAACGACTGCCAGTTACGTTCGATGTACAACAATTTCACTTGCTGACAATTCCGCAAGAAAACGGAAATCAATTTTTAATTTTAATTAAACGTATCCAAAAAACAATTTCGGGTGTGTATCTTTTTAATATATGTATTATAGAAGTCATATAATAAATATATATATTTCTTTGTGGTCAAGACTCCCTGTTGGGAAGTCAATAAACTTTACCTTTTTTGTTTTAAAAAGTGGGTACGGGAAAAGTGGAAAGCGCATGCATTAGTCTTCCTTTATCATGTTTGCTAAACATTAGCAATGAAAGATTGACATGAAAACCGCCAAGTACTGTTGTGGCTTCCTTACAAGGTCGGAATTCGAACGAGTGATCGGTGAAATACCGCACAAAAGAGCTCGTCAAACACACTTTGACCAACGACTTCCGGTATTTGCATCTGGTATTTCCAATTATGGACACCCACGCGATGTCATAATAAGTTACGATATCGCATGACTTTTCCTTCAAAATCGCTAGAAAATCGTACACTGGATAATTAACGGTCAGGTTTTCGTTAAAAAGTGATCAAAATCTAATTTTAGCGCGACTTAGGTTGATTTCTTTCACGTTCGTGTGAAAACTAAAGGTTGTTTTCGACGCGTGTTTTGTTTTCCAAACTTGGTCTTTTCGAGTTCTTATGCAAAATTAGACTCCGTGTCTCGGTTGGCAACGAAAACCACAAGGATGAACATTAATGTGGTATTATTAATTTCAAAATCATTGATTAATCGTACACGAAACACGCTCATATGACAAACCTCGTGTGAGCACTTTATTCAAGACGTAACTTGTTGTGTAATTTTACGGAGCTTGTGCAATAGCAGTGACCGTAATTTCTAATTTTGTCCACCATCCCTAAACTGATGTGCTGCAAAGGCACTGCAAAAAGCTCATCGTGACTGTTTTAATCATTGTTATTGCTGAAGGCTAATCTGTTCCCTCCCACTGCTGGGGAACTTTTTAACAGACGACCATTACCAAATAAAGCGCTCTTGATGAAACAAAGCGCGAAATATCGAACCCTTCTTCCGCCTCGTCAAATAATATCGTCTCAATATTTGAATCGTATTGAACTAATTGACGTTTTGGTCATCCACGTTAAGAAAGCTCCTGATCCATGTACAGATCTGTTTTATACTGAAATCTTCGCTCGTTGACCTTTAAAATGCATTTTAAGAAGCAATAGACGGTTTGACGTAAAATTACAGGGGTTTGGTTTACTACGTCATATCCGTGGATTTTTCGCGTAAAGTCGCAAGGGGAAACCTGATTAACTCATCCGCCTGTCTGGAACAATGAATTCTAGGTCGTTCAGAGGGTATAACATGAGATCAAGGACACAACTGTACAAAGAAAAATAATTAAGTTTTCTCGATCACTATAGAAATGTGTGATATGCGTTCATTGACCCGATTAGACAAGAACCTTGAGTGATTGCTGCCAAATTTGACCAATCATACGCTGAAGAAATGGACTAATTTCAAAGGTCAGCGGTCCATGTGCTGCACGTTTCCCCCGTTTCCTGCGAACGAAAAGGTGTTGTTTAACGGGAAGGAGTGAATTTTTGATCTCCTTTCCTTCATTAGTGTTTACAAACAAGACGCAAGAGAGCGCGTGCAAGCTCCGCTTTCATTCTGGAGTGGACAGATGTCGTTTTAGAAACTACCACACGTCTTAGATTCTTATCAACTAATTGATGAGTTGGGAACTCATTTGTTCATGAATGAAAACGACGTGACAGCAATCACCGAGAATCAATATCCAAGTATTTTGTGAAATTCGACCCTGGAACTCTAGCCCAATTAAGCGGCCGACGAATTCTTGGAGCGATTGAAATCACGAAGCCAGTGTCTTTGTTTACGGACAGCATTTGTAAAAAGTCTCTCTTCGGATCTTCTCAACTTTACACTAACATCAAAGAATTTGCGTCTGGCCGTAACTATTAAAGCGGGGAGCGATTTCTTAATTAACGTACCAAGAGGGTCGGATTGGAATGCTATAGATCTATGGACACCTTTCTAGTCATTCTAGGTGCCAACGTGGTGTGAATTTCATCCTCTTTCAAGATTCTTTGTTGAACTGTTTGGTAGTCAACTGTTGGCGACGTAGGGACCAGAACTTAGGCAACGATCCAATTGAATGACTTGAATGCAATGTTGATTTTGTACATGTAAATTGGCGAGTGCTGAATTGATACCTCAATGCAGCATATACAAACCATGGCATCTCCGATTAAGCGAATCATGAGTTTACGCGAGACGAAATCAAACGTTGTGGACGATTCGTCGCCTTCTCAAGCTGTTAATCGAAAACCGAAATTCCTTAAAATTTTGCGGAGGCCTTCGTTCAATCAAGGAAGAAAACGAAGCAGCGAAGAACGGGATAATCGTGTCGCGAACGAAATGGCGGACGATCAACACAACGCGGCGAAGCCGGTCGTTAAATCGCCCAATGCTAACCGAACACGCGACTTAGAAGCTTTTCAACAATACCACAAAGAACTGCGAAGTGCTGTGCAATATTTCATCCTCGTCGTGGACAAATTCAAAAACAACATGGACATTGTCATGGCTAAAGTTCCCGATAACACTTCCATAGTGTTGGAATCAGTCATCAACATTGATAATATGTTAGATACTTGCCTCCGGCTTCACAGCAGCAATCGTGATTTGATGCCGCACAGAATGACAATCCATAAGCGTGTTGCAGAACTCGTTCGCTGGACCGACCAGCTCTTGGTTCGAGGCAATGTGAAAGGAAATCTCGAAGAAGGCGTCCAATTTGTCAAAGAACTCGATGCGAGCGTGAAGGAATTAGTGGATTTGGCAATACCTCGGTTGAGGAAACGTCAAGTGAACGACGAAATCAGAAATTCTATTTTCATGTTCGAGGGAAGCAGTGAAAGCATTCAAGTTGGCGAGGAAAGTTCTGCTTTCGGACACTCGTCCAACCGAAGAGATTCAGGAATAAGTGAAGGAAGTCTTGTTGATGGAACTGCTCAAGATTCCAGCTCTTCAAGGGCATCCCCTTCAACTTCCCGTGATTCCGGTCGTGGTTCTTACAACTACATCCTCGATCAACCTGATTCAGCCCCTCATAATAATGGGTTGTTAAGCCCTCCAGAACCCCCAGTGAGAGGACGACATTCATACAGAACCACGTCAAGCTATAACCAAAGCAATGTTGCTTTGAAAAACTCTGATTGGTCACTTAGCCAGGCAAGTGACACATCCAGCTATCGCTCCCTTCCGCAATCGCCCATTAGTTCACAAGAAGAATTTACTGGTCATGCATACCTATCTGCTGCAAGTTCCATAGAGGAAGGCTCATTCTTCTCTGCGGATGAGAATGATCATATGTCGTCATGCGAAGAACCGGATAGTCCAATTATCCAAGCAAATTTTCTGGGATACGTAGAGAACCATGAACCATCGAGTCCTAAGAAGAAGACAAAGTCATTTCAAGTATACATTGAACTTGTTGGAAATTACACTCAACCTTCTGATGGGATCTTACGGCGACCATCATCAGCCTATGATGGTTATCAGGAAAATTTTAGGAGGAGCATTGCAACCAACAATTCACCCACCTCACCAGTGCTGAAGAAGGAAATGTTCGCTTTTCGAAATGTCACAGAGTGTGAACGCTCCTTTTCACTTCCAACCCTTCAAGGACATTCAGGGAAAGTTATTCCTTCAAACCAGATCCAATCAAATGGTACCCTGGACTGGAATAAGAATTTCCAGCCAGATTCTCAAAGAAAAAAGTTACTTCCACTCAAAGAGGAGCGATGTCGGAAGAGAAGTAACGCCAGCAGCAGCTCAAGCAGTTTGAGTGGGACAGAGGAGGAGGATGTTAACACCCCAGCCCTTGACTGCCTGGATGTTTCTAGGTTTCTTGTTTATCGCGATGAAGATGATGGTCCTTCACTGATTGGTGGTGCTATTGATGCCCTGATTGTCCATGCTAGTGGTTCTACCAAGAAGGACTTGGTTTATTACGAAGCTTTTCTTACCACATACAGAACGTTCATCTCCCCAAAGGACTTGATTAACAAACTTCTCTACAGAGAGAGAAGGTTTCGTGAGAGGGGTTGTAAAAAAGCAAGCCAAAATGCTTTCTTTTTGCTTTTGCGAGTTGTTGATGAGCTGACTGGGAAAGTTGAGAGGAGCATCTTGGAGCAGTTAATGAAAGAAGTGTATCGCCTTCTTGTCAATGGGGACATAGTTCTTGGAAAGATCCTTCGTGACAAGATGTTGCCTAAATGCGAGAACTACTATCGTTCACGTACTTCATCAGGGATAAATCATCCCATGCCTCCTTTGGATCCATCGCAGAAGTACACTGTCTTGGATTTTCATGCGCAGGAACTGGCAAAGCAGCTCACCCTAATTGATGCAAAGAATTTCCACAATATTGAGATTCCAGAAATCCTTGCTTGGGGCAAGGAGCAAAAGGAAGAATTGTCACCAAACTTATGCATTTTTACAGAACATTTCAACAAGGTTTCCTATTGGTGCCGCACCCATGTTCTCTCCTTTGAGAAGCAGAAAGACAGAGAGCAAGTCTATGTCAAGTTTCTGAAGATCATGAAGCATTTGCGAAGATTCAATGACTTTAATTCTTTCTTTGGAATCTTGTCTGCCTTGGACTGTTCTGCGGTCAGGAGACTCAACTGGCCGAAGCACTTGCCAGAGAGCTTGTCTGAGTATACATCACTACTCGACAGCTCATCGTCATTTAAGGCTTACCGTGATGCATTGGCTGCAGCAGAGCCTCCGTGCATCCCATATCTTGGACTCATTCTTCAAGATGTCACTTTCGTTTACCATGGCAATGCAGATGAGCTGCCTGATGGCAAAGTGAATTTTGTCAAGAGATGGCAGCTCTTCAATATTGTGGACAACGTCCGACGATTCAAACTAACTTCTTATGAATTTGAATGGAATGATCAGATCGCACAGTTGTTTGCTGGAATGGACAATTTCTTGTCAGAGGAGGATCTGTATGACAGGTCTCTCAAACTGAAGCCTCGGGAATGAAGTCATCTCATGAGGCAAGACTGAATTTTAGTCAAAGTTTTCTTAATAAGTGCATTTTTTCTTCAAAAAATATATTTTTTTAATCCAAGCAATGTAATACATTAAGGTAGGTCATATTGCATGGAGCTTTAAGCAAATTCCACTGCAAAATGTGCAATTTTTAATTTTTTTATTTCTTTTCACATTTTACCATGTTCAGAAGTCTTGTACAGTAACATGAAATTATTTTTCTGGTGTAAAAATTTAATATATTTGATGCAAGACACAATTTGAAAATTACACAAGACTCTCTGTTGGTATAACTGCATTTGCGTCATGTTGCCGTGTAGATAACAATCCTAGAATATATGATTTTTAAGCTTGTATTTTGGAGGATTCAATGAGGGTGCAACAAGGGGCATATTGTTTCCTCAAAGCATTGAAACTTTATTGGAAATGTGCTCCTGGTCATAATATAGCTGCGGCAAATTGGTCTTGAAAAGTCAAGTTTTTGCAACCTGAAAACATGAAGCAAAATAATTTACAGAGGGTCTAAGTTGCTGCTGTTTAGTTTAAATTATTTTCTTGAATTATAATATCTTTGACTATCCTGGTCACTTTGTACCTATCATATAGGAACGCAATTAGTGTTACAGAATTTTATTGAGGGTTTTGTTTTGGTATGCAGTCATTCAACAGAGGTTCTTGATGTAAACAAGACATTTTTTGGAGACAGTTGAAAAAGTTTTTTTAGTACATAAGACTACTACAAAACAGACCTACTTATAGTGCTGGCAAAGGTACAAAAAAACTTATGGGTCTCAAAAAGTTTTGATCCAATCTCAAAATCTAAGAAGCCTTACTGATGTACCATGAAGTCTCGTTTTTGTGTGGTTCTTTTATTTTGGCATGAAAAATTGTTTTAGTCTCAGTCTTAGATTTTTAAATGAGGGTCTTGACATCCTGGCAAGTCCCAGTTTGTAACAATATTGTCACATGGCCTTAATTACAGAAACTTAATTATCTTTCAGCATGTATTCTGTAACTATTAATAGCCTCCCAAGATTTCATTTGCTGGTTTAGATTTAGTAAATTTCGCAGGAGTTAAATTTTTATCCACTGTATAGGTAGTCTTCTTGCATACAGAAATATTCTTTTGTTTTTTTTTTCCAAAACAGTAATATTATTTAGGATATGGGGGGTCAAAGTTTGGGCATTATGGAACAGTTGATACTTTTATTCCTCTAGGGGTTTACAGCAAAATTAACTATAATTTGTTTTGTGCAATGAAATCGTGACCAAGAGTAGGTTTTGCAGTGTTTTTAATTATTAAATGGTGTAAAAGATGACCTATTTTTGTATTTTTACAAACAAATTCGAAGGGACTTTTGGCTTAGTGTAAATTGATCACTTCCGATCTAAAATAGTCTTGTTTATTGAAATTAAATAATTTTGTCTGACTTTTATTTCCAAAAAGTGGAATTCAGAAAAGTATTAATTCTTCTAAACTAAATGAAGTTTTGCTGGAGTCAAATTGCTACACACCAGGGAACAATAAATCTTATTTGACTCGCTGATCTTATCTTAAAAAATATTTCAGTGTTAGGAAGTATGTTAAGAACTCTCAAAGCATTTCCTTCTTATAGTTTTCAATAATAAAACAAAGAAAATAAGTATAAAACCTGAAAATGTTTCTACTATGTATTGCAAAGGTTTTGATCGCTACATTTTAACTCTAAGGTGCCAATCCTGTTATGCTATTCAAACTTATTTTTATGAATCGAAAGTTACAATAACTCCTCACAATAGGAAACCATTATAAGGATAGATAAGATATGAAGCTGATTTGTTTCCCGTTTTGTTTGTAATCAGTTTTAAGATCTTCAAAAAGGAAGTTTTAAGAAGCCACCCATTATCTATAATTAGAATTGTAAATAATTTATATTTGTCTTACCTGTGATGAATAATTACTACCAAACAAAAACTTTTTTATACTATTAAAACAATTAAGAAGTAATTACTATGTGTGGTTTAATTATGGAATAAGGGTTTATGAGAGTTGTGCATTTCCAATTTTTTAGGGAATCTGTAACAAATTAGTCAAAGAATGTCAGATTTGGAACAGAAATACAAGGTATTAATGACCTGTGCTAGATTGTTATCAGAAAATACCAAGATTTATCTTATGACACTGGAGAAATGTGAAATATCTAGTACACTCTTGTGAACCTGTTTTTATTTTTACTAGTTGCTTAATTTAGCGTGAACTTTCGGAAGCACGGGTAGAAACTAAGACAAATTTAAAGTATTGTTTCTCATTTTATTTAAAAAAAGATTCAAGAAAGGAGAATGGTTGGTAATTGTAAAGCTAGATTTTGGAGATGAATGATATAGGCTTTTGGCGGCTTATCCTTCTTTGCAGTGAACTCTTATCAACATCACTGCTGTGTCCAAATGGTTTCAATTCGTTGTAATGAGGTCATTTTCTTCCCACAGAAATCTCTTAACAGAAGTCTTAAACTGGATGGTTTTCCAAGTATCTTTGCTTTAAGCCGAAATCAAATCGACGCCGGTCAACAAATTTTGGCAGTTACAAGTTTGCCACTCAACAGCAACATCATCAAGTATGAAACCAATTCATAACATTTTATTGAGGTTTCTAACGAACACAAGATTCTTGTTTACCCAAATCAAAGAACCAACTTTCTACAATATATTACGGAAGTTTCAGATTTCATTTTAATACAGAAAGTCTCTTTTATCAGAACAGAGCCAGGTACAACACGAAGAAAGGACCTTGGCATTTCAGTATCTTTGTAAACAGCCGAATTCAAGTTCTTAGAAAAACAATTCTTAATTTGAAATAATTGAGTTACGTCGTTGACAGACAGTGAACTAAACCTAAATTTTTCTGCCTTATGGTAAGTTATTTTGTTACGCAAATCAGAATTAAAGTTATTGATACAAGAGCAGTGCTAAAAATACCATCAAGCACTTTCATATTTTTCATTCAAGGTCAGCTCGTGACATCCCAAAAATTTGGATTTCTGTTCAAGCAAACGGGAAAATATTAAAAATTGTTGCTGTCAAGCTTGTGGGAAAGGGCTTGTTTGATAGAGATATTATGCTAAAAAGTTACATCTTCCTTTCAGAAACCTATTAGAGGCGTTTCATTTAAAAATAACGTGCAACTTCTCTTGGCTTCAAAAGTGAAAAATTCAAAATATGTGACATGATTGAAATGATACTGGACAAAACGCGATTGGAATGATAATGGCGCTCGGTTGGGAAAACCCACTTTAGTGGCAAAGTTACCGTGTAGGGGATGCGTGGGGAAACATGCCATAACAGTCAGCAGAGCGAATCGCCGTCAACGAAAAGTCAAATATTCACAATTTGCATGTCACTTTGCAAGCAACAGTTCGAGACGCGGTGCAACTTTGCGCAACTTTTTTAACCGTTTAAAAATAACACCAAACTGAGGGAAGAACCTACAGTTTTGATCAATTTAAATGGAAACTTAAGGCCACCCCTTCCCCCATTTGGAAGATGAAAAAAATGGCGCCTACTGGGTTTAGGACCAGTTCATCATTGATCCGGGGGAGGGGTGGTAGTATTTCTCATTTTATCCGTCCAAGATTGTAGATCTAATATAGCCTAGTAATCATAAAAATTCTTTTTCTTTGGCCATCGAAGCTTAAAAATAAGTAGCACACAAACATGTCGAAACATACGAAACGTCAAGTTGAATAATTTTGTTGTTTCAAACATGCGTTTTAATGTCATGTTTGTCACTGCAATTTGTGTGCATTTCTTATTAGGACGAATCATATATCGCAAATGTTCAGTACTTTTGAGGTCGAAGGAAGCAGAACTTCATAAACATAACACGCAATGTTTCGAGAAAATTAACGCCACCGCTCCCTCCTCTCTTATTTGGTGAGAGGTCCATGAAATAATTCCCGGGTGGTTTTATTTCTCTTTTTATTCCAAGAGTGTTGTTACAAGTTTAAATTGCTGCGTTGCAAAATTCCGCGTAACAACAAGGAGTGCGCACAGTTGTGAAAAAGTGCTACAACATCTCTCTCCTTCTTCGACTTCGCGCGCAACTGTTTCCAATTGGTCCATTCACATGCGCGTGCAAAGAGGTGGCTCAACTATCAGCAAGAGACCATGATTAACCTCATTTTCTCTTGCTATCAGCCATTGCCTGCCATCTGGCTATCAAATCTCAAACCCAAAAGCTACTAACTGTTTACCTTTTTCAACCGTTTTCCTCCGAGAGCAAAAGAACTAAACAGCTGCAGAGTTGAGATACCACAGCGATCAAATGAGTGCGCATGCTTAAGCCGCTTGCGCGCGTGGGAATGGATTGCACCATTTCCATAGAAACAAGCAAGCGCCAAAATGGTAGCAATTTAAATTTCGCGGTATGTGCTTCATTTAGCAAGGATAAGCCGAAAACAGAACAGCTAAGGTCTTTACCTTAAACACAGCTCTAAAACGGGCGTCTCTTTTATATATCTTCTTCAACAAAGAAACTATCTCTGCAACAATAGTGAATTTTCTTGTCGAATTTACGAGTTCGTAGCGAAACATGAAGACTTGTGTTTTTATCGCGATAGTTGTTGTTGGTCTCTCTGGGGAGAGAAAGGCTGTTACCTCATTACCCCTGTTACCTAAGCTCTAAAACTCGGGAAAAGAACGTTTGTAGGGGCAGAATGATTGAACTTAGTACCGAGATGGCTCGAGTGGCGGAGGTTGACCTTGGAAATTTTGTGGGATAAAGAGGGAAAGTGACCGGAAGTGCTTAAATCACGCGCGTGTTCACGCGAGTGCCCAGTCGTTTGACCGCTGTGAAACTTCAGGATTAGTTGCCTTCGCAAGCAATGTTAAGTGTTAACGCCAGAATTCGCCTTTGGCGTCATTTATGCGGCAGGTTGTGTCCGGGCTTGAAAGCTGCTAACTTGCTACGCGCAACAATTTCAGGACTTTCAGGACTCGCAAAAAAAGAACGAGGCCAATATCCAGCCATCTTGACCGAACAAACTTGGTCAATAAAGGATTTATTATATGGCTTTAGGGGAAATTTTTCTTGCAGGATACAGCGGGTAGTCCCGAGCGGGCAAGATGGCTCCATCTTACCCGCTCGGGTAGCCAATCACAGCGCGCGATTTGCGTCATCTTGCCCGCTCGCAGAGCTAGCCATTTAATAAATTGTGTTAAAGGTATCATGACAATTGATGATCAGTGAGTGCGCAATGCGGAATTGTTTAGAAAAAAGGCTAATGCTATATGACTCCATTTGGCGAGGAAATATGTTCAGATATTTGTCCGCTGACATTCTCTGTTCCGAGAAGGGAACAGTTCAATTTTAAAAGTGTAGTTACAAGTTCAAATTGCTACGCTGCAAAATTCCGCGTAAGAGCATGGCGATTGTGAGCTTCGAGGAAGTCCAAGGACAAATATTCGTGCATATTTTTGGTCATCCTTCAAATGTTTTTCGTAACACGCGCGGTTTTACAAAATTGGGGAATTAGTCCCGTGATAGTTTTAGCCAATTGGACGCGAGCGAAAATATTTTATGAATTATAAGAACTTATATTACATTGACTTAGATGATATCCTGATTATGTCAGGCTGCACAAAAATTGTCAGGCTGTACAAAAAAAATGCACTAGTCCCAACTAGTCTAGATCTCTTGTAGTTCTGTATAGTTCAATGGCAAAACACCATACCAGGATTGATGTACTCAAAGTCATAGGCTCGTCCCATGTTGGGAAAACCTAAGAATCTTCTTCTTGCCGGTGGAGGAAGTTCTACTGTTCACTCTTTTCTCTCATCGATCTTTCTTCCTGCTATCTCTTCGTCCCATCCTCGACTACAAAGCTTGTTCACATTCTAGTCTAATTCGGTCTGCGTTCCTTTCCCTTGCAGAACTCAAGAGTAATCGATAATCAATATTCATACCACTGCTAGCTTGGAGTTTCAGTCGTCTTCTCGTTTCTCAGTAATCTTTAGCACAACTTCTTGGAAGCATTGTGCCAATGTTTTCCTCCAACAAGGAGGCTGAAGATAGGACCAATCATAGGCCAAGAGCAACAGTCTAAATGTCTGTCACGCAACACCTCGAAACTGTACTCTTAGCGTGACGACAGACAGCTCAAAACTGGACTACTAATAGAAACCCCCGTTGAATAAAATTTTATCCTCTCTATGAACGCTTGTTATAATAATTCGGAAGGTAATTATTGTGTTGAGTTCCCATTCGCGTTTCCACGATGTAACGACACACTTGTAGATGATAATAAATGAAGAAGGCAATGCAAGACATAACAAAGATACCCGTTGAGGCTGTGAGAAGAATTAAATTATCTCCCACTTCAGAAGTGGCTCGGAGATCACCTGTGTCTGCTGTGTTCGTCGATATTGTTCCCATTGCGAAGAATGATTTTTTACTCTTCAGGAATCGCGGCGCTTGTCTGGTTTTTCCGAACGAGTAACCTGTGACCGGAAATGATGTCGTTTGAGAACGGATCTCTTCAGAAAAATCTATTGTTACAAAAAATCACCTGGCACAAATTAAAAGTGCACGTGTGGTGTATATAAGCTATATAAAAGCGTACTTACTGTTGGTTTTGAAACGAACGAGCAGGTAAATTTTCACAGCATCACTCCTCGATCAAGTCTGTCTAGCCAGTATCTGGATTTCTGAAGGGAGTGTCTATTTCTAACACAGGATGTAAACTAATCCATCTCCCAAAAAAATTGTGGGTGTAACTTCAAATCTGCCAGTGGGTAAGACTGCGTGACGGGCCAATGCTCTAAGAGCATGTATGTAAGAGGCTACTTAGAGTGCACAGCTCAATGTCCAACTTAACAATTAGCGGCATTGAACTTTCAACCCCGCGAGACACTCAACATGTGAAAAGTTCGCACATGCTCGTCCTCTCTCTTAGGGGTGTAAATGGCGAATTTTGATCTCGTTTTATGTACGTTCATCTTTGAAAAGTTCATTGTTCCATTGTTCAGTCCTATACGCAGGCAGGACGCGGGAGACTGTGCACCACCACATCCGAAGACTCGTCCCAGAGACCTCAGACGTCTTTTGAGCATGTTGAGAGAATAATGAAATGAGATCACGCGGGCTGGGCAAGACAAAGCGAGAAGTAAACGCTTGATCACTCCAAACTAGTTGCTCTAAATCACTCCAAACTAGTTGCTCTAAGGCTAGTTTAAAAATCCTCTTAATCTGTGTAAGAAGCGCAGCTGGGATTAATCAATGTCGGAGGACCGAGGACAATTTGAGGGAAAGTGAAAAGTTTAGTCGTTAAGAAAAGCGTTACGTGACGTGACGACTGGACAGAAACTGGAGGAAATGTGGATTAACGCAAACATGGAATAACTTTTTACTCTTGTTCTTAGGCCATTGTAGTTTGATCGAAAATAAGACACAAACAGCAGTGATAAACATATTGAACTTGCACATCATGCTGTGTTCAAGGAATCTGCTACCACACCTATATATGTTGTGTTTGACTGCAGCTGCCGACAATCCCAAGCCCACCCAAGTCTAAAAGACTGTCTTTTACCTGGACTACCCATTGCTAATGACTTAACTGGCATCTTCCTCCGTTTCCGCTGCCACAAGTATAGCTTCACTACCCGATATTGGGAAGGCTTTCTTACATGTCGGTCTCGATAAAGGAGACAGGGATGCCACACGCTTCTTCTGGTTGTGTGACCCAGATGATCCCACGAGTGCCTTCCATGTTTATCGCTTCAAAGTCGTTCTGTTCGGTGCTTCAAGCTCTCCATCCATACTAAATGCAACTCTCAACAATCAAGCACCTGAATCAGTACAATGATTCTGTGACAGAAGACATCAAGAAGAACATCCTTATTCTGGAGTCCAACATGACGAGGAAGCTGCAACATACTACAATCAAGCACGAACATTGATGTCACCCTTTCGGTTTAACTTGAGATCATGGGCCTCCAACAATCCAGTGATACAGTCATTGGCAGCAAAGGACAACCTCCTTGAAGGCCCTGAAACGTAAGTCCTAGGTGTACTGCGGAACGCAACAACAGACATGTTAAAATATCCACCCAGATCCACAGCTTCAAACACTCCAAATCTGATCACTAAGAGCGAAGTATTACAAGAATCGTCAAGAATCTATGACCCCATCGGATTTCTCGGCCCAGTAACAGTTCGAACAAAGATTCTGATGCAAAAACTATGGTGACAAGGTATAGCATGGGATGCGCCCTTACCCCAGACCAGCAAATGAAATGCAAAGAGTTGGCCCCAGAGTTTGAGACGATCAAGTCCACAGCGATTCCTCGGCAGTACTATTGCCTAACTTAATTCCTCGCAAGAAACCGACTCCTCCTTTGTAATGACAAAACAAAGGAATTAACCCTGCCACAATTAGAGTTAACTTCAGCTGTGATCGGTGCTCGACTTTCCTCTTAACTTCAAGTTCAGCTTCATGTGAACAAAGTGTGTCTCTGGTCCGACAGCCAGATTGTCTTACACTGGCTTCGTAGCACCAAGGAACTTAAACCAATTTGTTGCTAACCGTGTGAGAGAAATCAAAGAACTTACCTCGCTGACAAATTGGAAGTACTGTCCCACATCAGACAATTCCGCCGACCTACTTATTAGAGGTATCACATCCAAGCAACTTAAATCCTCGGAAATATGGAAACAAGGCCCTTCCTGGCTACCTTAAGAATTTAAATGGCCTGCGTGGTTCTCAACGGAAGGACTTCTTCCCCAAGCGGCCAGCCTTCACACAGCAGAGACAACCGCCCCAACATGCTATCGCCAGCCCTGCACAAGGACCAGGTCTTCACGAGCTCATTAATGTGTCAAACTTTAGCTCTCTCTCCAAACTCCTCAGTGCCACAGCTTACGTCTTACGATTTTTCCAACAGTTAAGGATGCAAAGCAAGAAAACAGGAGCCTTAAAGTGTGTATGACAAAAAAATATTTTCTACTTTTTTGAAAGGACTTTCAAAATACAGAAATATGGCGCTTCTCCTTTTGAAATATCTTTTATCCTTTTAGAGATATTGACGTTTTTCTATTATGCAAATTAGATCAGTAAGGATGTCATACTACTGCAACTGAAAAGTGGTATAAACTGAATAAACGATATCTCTGGAAAGCTATGTCTGTCCCAAGTGTGACCCTTTTGTTCCACTTTAGAGGTTGCAAATAGGGATATTTGTTTCTTGGACAGAAACAGACTGGAGCCGAAAAAGTTACTATGGCAACTACCCTAAGGGTGTAATTTGTTTCTTTTGTGGTGGACATTTATTGTACCAAGTTTCAAGAACACTACTACACTAGAGTTGGTTAATGCTAGAAATTAGTCGATCAAGAACTGTATGCAAGTGACCCACTAAAAGAAATCAGCAACATGCTATCCAAATCTTCACCACGCACAGCACTGGTTCGCCAACTGCGCCTTTTTTTAGACGACACATGTCTCATTTGTTGTGTTGGGAGGATTCACAATGCGCCAATCTCTGAATCTGTTAAGTTTCCATGCCTGCTACCACCAAAGGATCGGTTTGCAGAAATGGCTATTCGCGACACTCATATCCGTCAATTGCATGGTGGTATAAATTCAACACTGACTGCTCTACGCCTCAGATACTGGATTTCTGCCGGATGCCAGCATGATCAGCCATTGTGTCACTTGTAAGACGATTTCAGGATTCCCATTTGACATCCCAGATCCACCCCCACTTCCAAAGTCAAGACTACAACAAGCAGAGCCATTTACAGTCACAGGCGTTGACTTCAAAGGAGCACTACATATTCGGGAAGCTGTAGTTCAAAAGAAGGTTTGCATTTGTCTCTTTACATGTGCCACAACAAGAGCAGTTCATCTCGATGTCGTCACAGATTTAACAGTGCAGACCTTCCTCCTTGCACATAGCAGATTTGCAGCTTAGAAATCTGTTCCTCGGCAAATGATGTCTGATAATGCCTCCACATACCTGTCTGCAGCTGAAGAGTTGACCGAGTTATTTCAGTCACAGACATTAAAACAGTCACTCAGCAAACAAGGTGCAGAAAAGATCATCATGGTACGGAAAGAGAGATTGTTTGGCCTCACTAAGACTACTCTGAAAAAGGCACTTGGACGAGCATCCGTTAATTTGACCACATTGCAGACCATAGTTGTTGAGATTAAGGTCATCTTGGATGACAGACCGCAGACTCTTGTATCATCTGATGTGATTTATGCAGAACCACTTACTCCGGCTCATCTCCTTTATAAATGAAGGATAACCGCCCTTCCCGAGTGGAGCAAGATGAAATCCTTGATAATGACTACAATCAGAAAGGCAACACAGAAATCCAGAGAAATTCCAAACACCTTGCTCTTCCCCTACAACACTTCTGGACTCGTTGGAGACAGGAGTATCTGACGTCACTTACAGAATTTCACAAGACCACCGGTAACAATAAACCAAGAGTCAAGGTTGGTGATGTTGTAGTAGTACATGATAAGGGCTCACGAATCAACTGGAAACGTGCAGTAGTGGAAGAGCTATTACCTGGGAGAGATGGCCATGTACGTGCAGTAATTATATGTAACCAAGGGGGCACAACCAATCGCCCGATTGCCAAACTCTACCCTCTGGAAGTAACAGCCCAGCCTCAAGAGAACCCCACCCCAGTCAGGAGTTTCAAGGGGTGACTACCCAGTGGACCCATACCCCAAGAGGACCCAACGAGCTGCTGCCGCAAGAGCGTTGCAACGAGTTGCAGAGTGGACAAGAGACCCGTTGCCATGCGCTCGGAGGACGTCAAAAGTCAGATTTAGTACTTTATTCGAGAAGCTAGACTAAGTAAAATTTTGAACGTTATTTCCAGTACAAGATAAGGATTCAGGCTATGCATTGTAGCTAGAAACTCGTTGTCGTTTTCGTCGCGTCGCAGACTGGAGTCTAATGTAGTTTTAGGGCCTCGAAGCCCCCGCATATTATTAAACCATGTGCTTTTGGACCAGCCATGTTGTGTTGTTTACTTTGTAGTTTCTCCTAAACAAATTCACTCGTTTTTCTATCTGACAAACACAGAGTTTGCATAGAAGTATACCCCTTTTTATTATCTGGGTTAATACTTTATCCTAGTAATGATTGTAAGTTTTTAGAAGCAGTACTTGATCTTAGCTTGTATTTTGAATGCAGTTATTGCATTTTAACTTTAGTTAGCATTTGTATCTTAGTTGTAACTGTAATTCTAGCCTTTCTGTAAACCATTATTGTGAGAAAGCTTCCTAATAAAAGTTTGCTGTTATTATTGTTATTATTATTATTATTATTATTATTAGCAGCAGAAGTAGTAGTAGCAGAAGTAGTAGCAGTAGTAATACTGAGTAGTAGTAGTAGTAGTAGTAGCAGCAGCAGCAGCAGTAGTAGTAG
>CM042756.1:26726022-26737713 GCA_022496165.2 Catalaphyllia jardinei
AGTAGTAGTAGTAGTAGTAGTAGTAGTAGTAGTAGTAGTAGTAGTAGTAGCAGTAGTGATGGTGGTGGTGATGGTGGAAGGGTTTAATGGGAAGAGGTTTTACAGTCGAACATCTCTGCGCTCACCACCCCGGAGATAGAATAAGCAGTAGGCCCTTACAGTTCGAACTCACAGAGCAAGGGTAGCGATTGAGCGCAACAACAGAGAACACCGATAGCAGGAGTGTCCCCTCCATTAACTATGGTCAGAATCGAAAAACGAACGACTTTGAGGAAGTCCATCTGTTGTAACCATTTTGCTGTAAACTTTCTCGTCCCCAGAGCCACCTGTTTTTCTTAGCCAATAGGACTGTGGTACGAGGAACAGACCGCTCTGGAAACACATGATTTGGTTGGCTAGATTCTTGGATAAGATTTTCACTTATTCAATGACGATTTCCGTCCTGAAAATATCTGCTAGTTGATCTCTGAAACTGTTCGAAAATAGCACCACGGTGAATTTAAGGCATAAGTTAAAATTTGGCCGGAAGTGACATTCATACGTTTCGTACAGAAAATTTGTCCCGGTAACCTCATGAATGTTGATCTAATGGTATCAGTTCAAGGCCTACCAAAAGATATTTTTGGAAGGGGCACCAGCGTTGAATTAGTAGAGTCTTAGTACACAATAAAATGATGTGTCTGCAGATCCACTTTTTCCTTGTGCAGACGCTCCTCGAGCAAGGACGGACAGTTGCCCAGATGTTATTAGAGGCTCACATGTTCTCTGTTCTCTCCATGCTATATGCTGACGTTAATGTATGCTCTATGCAGTACAACAGGGCAACTGCGACTAAACTGCAACAGTAAACGTTGGATTTCAGATAGTCTGTTTTTATATTTCCAAATTTCGAAGAACATTCATAAAATTACAGTGTACACTTTTTGTAGATTAAAAATAACAATAATCAGGAAGTTAATTTATAGGAGGTTGACAATCAGGAAACAGTTTCTATGGAATTGTGATGTGCATGTCCATCAAGGCAGATGCTCGCTTTTGTACTTTCTCCAGGTCCTTTATTTTTTGGATGATAAAAACATGAGCATCCAACGGATCTGTTTCATTTAAGTGTTGACCACTACCCACCCGACTTAACGTAACTCTAACCCGTGAAATGGGTTTTCTGCAGGGATTACCTCTTGGCTAAGTGGAATGTATTCGATACCTATCCTAAAAAAGCTATTCCTGTGTAGTCAGCTCTGTGAATCAACACTCTCACTCCCACGCACCGTGCGTCCGAAGGTGTAGACTATGGTCGGCGGCAACACCAACTTCCAATTGGTGTGTGCTGTGTGTAGCAACTTTTGGTTCCAAGTTTGCTGGATGAGAGATCTTGTCAGAGACCCTACTTGGAAAAGAGAAGTTTAGCCATGCCCTTCCTGGGAAAAAGGACCAGATATAGCAACTAGTGTTTTAGAAATGCTTACTTGTTGGTTTCTTCTTGACCATGAGGGTTCCGGAGGAATTATGATACTTGGCTCACGGAGTGCCCCTTTAAATATAGTCATGATGGTAATGATGATAATGATGACGATAAGACTTCTTTTTAAGACGTTTTAAACGTTTTCCATGTAATTTAACGTTTTCTCAATAACTGAGCTCTGTAAAGCTAAATACATCGACACTGAAATCCAGTTTTTATTATTCTTATTATTGTAGAAGTTTCTCGTGTTTTTTTAAAAGTCTGTGAAAGGAGTCTTTGGAAGTAAAACATCTGCTTGGCTAGTTTAATGTTTTTCAAGTCATCGGCGTGACATGACATGTTTGATCAGATAATTAAAACGCAAACAGCTACATGATAACCTCCCGTGAAGTAGTTTGCCGAACGGCCCTCCCACTCACTTAACAAGCTAATATTACAAAAGACGTTTTGATTTTTCGCTATTTCAGAGTGGAAAAATCGATGGCAACAGCAAATGTTTCTGGAGAGGGGAAACCGAAAACAATAGAAGAACTGTTCTGCCGTTTAGGTTTAACCAGGGCACCTGCAATTCACGAGCAGTTGAGATTCCTTTCAGTTTTAAACTCTTTTATGTCTATTGCAGCATTTTTTGGAAATGCTTTGATCCTAGTTTCTCTTCGCAAGGAGTCTTCTCTTCATCCGCCATCCTAGGGTCTTGCTTTGCTGCCTTGCAACAACTGATCTTTGTGCTGGACTTATTTCAAAGCCTCTCAATGTTACCTATTGGCCAGGGCCTATTGGATTTCTGTAGTAGATGAACATGAGTGAGAGGCGCGGTGGCCTCATGGTTAGTGCGCTCGACTCCAGAGCGAGCGGTCTGGGTTCGAGCCCTGGCCCGGGACATTGTGTTGTCCTTGGGTAAGACGCTTTACTGTCACAGTGCCTTTCTCCACCCAGGTATATAACCCTGCGATGGACTAGCATCCCATCCAGGAGGAAGTAGAAATACTCCTAGTCGCTTCATGCTACAGAAACCGGGATAATGGATCACATTGGCTCGTATGCAGACTTAATCCTTACCTGGAGTATTTGTCCCTACGTATATTGTAAATATTAACAACAGTAGAAACTTCATTACAGAAACTTCATTATTTTAAATTAAAAAACGGGATTTAAAGACTTGTAAGACTGGCATAATAAATGGAAGAATGCCAATTGGTCTTCTTCATCATTGAAACACCAAGGAGGGAGTTTATTGACATAAACAATAAGTGGGTTAAGTTGTCGGGTTACGCTAAACAGATTCTTCTATCCAGTCCATTCATTTAAAGGAAGCCGAGGGAGATCTTATACATGACTGAAGAACGGGCTTTACAGGATCAAGGAATACATTTGATAGCTTCAAGCAATCTAACTGCAATTTAATTTTAACAGTGAAGGGTTGAGCTCAGAATAAACTTTAACGAATATAGACTTCAACAAATATTCATAATTATAAATTTGTATACATCTATAGAATAAAATAATGATCGGTAGAAGAAGATACGTTGTTGACTGCAGCAGTTTCCACAGAAATGTGCCATGTTCATTTGAGGCAGATGTTCCCTATATTGTATTTTCTCAAGGTAAATCATTTTTGGAACATTAACGGAGTCAAACTGACAGCACGAATGGACAAATTAAGAAGACCTTTTCTATACGATAAGGTTGAGAAGAAAAGCATAGGAGTGGTTTCTTTCTTACTTAAAGCCCTAGGAAATAGAAAATAGAAAAAGATCAATTAAAGCGCTTGGAACAAAAAAAAAAAATTCTAAAGAGCAGAAATTGTTGTAAAGACGGTGCAGAATATTTCTTGCAGTTGTGAGAAGAATTGCTACGAATTACTAACTTCTCAAATCTTAAAATTGTCAGTTTCCCTCTTAGATCTTGGAAAAATCTGTAAAACGTAAAGACAGTGCAGCAGAACTACGGTCAACTACAAGAACAGAACTACTACAACAATTGTTAGTTTGTACAAATTAAAGGCGGCGTGATTGAATAATTTCTAGAAGATTCCACAGGTCCACCCACACTCAGGGACATGGCTTCAGTTTGAGATATCCACGGTAAAATTATAGTGACACACTGACACAAGTCCACACCCAGGGGAATCGCTTAAGTTCGAGATATTCTGGCTAATTTTACAATAACAAAGTAACACATAATAAAATGAACCCATTCAAAAGAATAAAGTCACAACTTCAAGGAATTATGAAAAAGTAGTTTCCCCTTTATTGTAAAAGGTGCGCTTGGTGCATCTTAAATTTACCTTATCTGAAATGACGTTATTACTGTGCTTAGTTTTACAACAGTAAATGGTATTGTTTCTAACTTTAAAATAGTTCAAAAGATGTCTAGGCAGTTACACACTAAATTCAATCACTGATTAATTACCTAAATACGTTTAATTAATGCATTAATTACTTCACTACACGTCGTTTATTAGGCCACTCGATGTCTAGCAACTATTTTTCATTTTGTTTAAAAGCTGGAAAATTCGTCCGATTCTTCTTCAGCCGCTTTCCTCATCGCCGCCGACCCCATGGTCCCGGTTGCAGAGTTCTACAAAATAAGAAAATGTTTTAAATTATCATCATCATCATCATCATCATCATCATCATCATCATCATCATCATCATCATCATCATCACTATCACTATCACTATCACTATCACTATCACTATCATTATCATTATTAATGTAATTATCTTGATAAACCATACGACGCCCTTAAAGTTCACTGTTTTTAATCAAAACATGTTTCGGATGAAACATCATCCATTGTCAGTTGTACAATGAGAGATATTAACCAAAGTAGTTAAGGATAAAGGCGCAAACCAAAAAATGAAACCATTTGAGCTAAAAAAAGACTAATTAGTATGAAAGGGATAAATTAAGATGTTTGGCATGAGAATTTAAAGACGGCTGCTCCCAAAGGATGTACATGACTTCCTTGATTTTCAATTGAAAGCTTGTGGAAGCGGCGACGAGAATTTTAAAACAACGTACCCTCTGAATAAAGAAAACGATAATTTTCAGAACCTCTTAGATGTTTAAGAATGTGGGAATGTTTGTCAGAGGAGAGATGTTTACGGATGCGAGTGGCAAAGTGTCTATTGGTTTTACCAATATAACAGGCACTACAGCCTGCACATGAAAACTTGCAAATGACTCGCGATGACGGAAAAGGACCACTGTACAACTGACGATGGATGATGTTTGATACGAAAAGTCTTTTGATTAAAAACAATGAACTTTAAAAGCGTCGTATGGTTCATCAAAGTGATACCTTACTTCCCACCACTGACGAAGCCTCGGTAGTATAATTATTATTAACCAGATAGTTTTTTAGCAATGTGATGTTTAAAGCTTGAAATGTCACAAGAATTTATGGGCTCATTACCACTTTTGCCAATCAGAAATTTTGCATTTTATGATGCCTGATATTTCTTTATGTATTGCTCGCAAGAAGCTGAAAATTGCACTCACGTTCAAGTCTGATTTAGCATGATTTCTTTTGTATGTAACTTTGTATGCTAATGAGTAAAATGTAAACAGTGACGAAAGCAAAGATTTGAAATGAAGCTAAGCCGAAACTTCATACCGGCAGCAACATGCATTTGTTGGTAATGGACAGTAGTAGATATGTCCACAAGGAATCATGCCTGGTCCACAGCGATCACGAGAATATTTGCACACACCATGAGGCCAGTCACACCTTTGACGCACAGGTGGATGCACAATACTAAAGCGTCGTTCTGCAAATCAACCAATTAACGGAAACGTTAACAAAGAATATAATCGATACAGTCACTCAAGCGATTCAGAACTTGAACAACATCTGAACCCCTTGACTATCCGTCATAAATCCATAGGGAGGGAAACATATAAATTCATAGTAGTCTGCCCTGCTCGCAATATGGGCTTAAGGACGTTCGCGCCCATTGCTACTGCGCACGCTATTAATTCATTAAGGTACGCGCGTGTCACGTCAAGCGTGCGCTTCTAGTCAAAAACTCATTAAGATATAGTACTGATGGCCTTTGTGTTATTTTGTTGTGAGAATATTTTTGTTGGATGCTCGATGACCCTCACTTTTTTCGGCAGATCACTTCCTTTTCTGATTCTTTCCATTATACCAAAGAACAAAAAAATTCTGTGCGTGGGAAGTTTTAATTTTTTCTCATTTACTATTCCCAGGGGCGGGTCCAGTTGGTGCATGAACACAGGTGTGCGTGACTTAAAAGTTGCATCTTTTAAGGTTAATTCTACCTGGTTTAATGACATATGTAGCAAATAGGCCTATATATGCTATGTCAAACACACATAACTTAGATATGATTCTTCATTCTTCTTAAATATTTGCCGATAGTAATGAATCCAGAATCGCCTCGAATGAGTGAATCTCATAGAAACGCTATGGTGTTTGAATGGTTTTATCTCAAAAACGAGTTCGGTGATCCCGAATTTTTTTGCATTTTTAACATAATCCTATCATTGTCTAACAGCAGTCAAATTTGTAAAAGAATCTGTACGTGGGAACATTTTGGGCGCGAATGTCCTTTAGCGAACATTCTGAAAATAAACCTCCGTAGTCGAGCGCTTCTTAAAAGGACTATGTCAGCGACTTGAAAATTTATCCTCATCTTCAATAAATTACATAGGATTCATTTTGCAAGATAGAAAAACAATGAAGAAGTGATTATTCACCAAGAAGGAACGAGGATGGTTAAGGATGGAAAAGATTAACACGGATTGCAAACGACCAACTGGAAAAATCAAGCCGGCTAAATTTTTAAAGATGCACAAGCCGTGGTGTAACTCGTTTATACTCACCCGGTTCTTTTATAACATCAGCATTTGCAGCGATCACCAAAATAACCAGAAACAAGCACAGACAAAACCTCAGATCCATAATTGACTGAACTGCAACAGATCTAGAAAAAAAAAAAGAAAATGTAACGGTTGTTTCAGCAATAAGAAGAGAGGGAATGCGGCTGGCAGCACTCACAAAAAGGACACCACGCAAAAAGAATGCATTCACGCAAACCGGCAATAAAAACACGTTTTGTGCATGTTTAAACTATCTTCAGAACCGTGATGATTTTGTTACCTGAAAATACTGAAAAATCTATCGCCGAGCTCAAAATTTTGTTCAGACGAGACACATTTAGAATTTATGATGTGACTGTCCATTAACACTGATAGTATCCTTAATTTGATTGGAGACAGTCAAAGGACTTACCTACTTAGATCTTCGATTAAGGTGCCTCAGATACACACTGGTCGAACTCCGTTGACGTTCTGTTGAGCTAGGAGTGTATGTGCTGCTTTATATGCCTGTTAAGCGTGCTAAAGTCCAAGTTTGAAGCAACAAAGGATCCTTTTAGGACAACGGATGGAAAAGAAAATTCTGCCCCTGAGCAGTTTCCAAACAATGGGCTATTAACACCGCCCTCTCTCAAACTGAGCTTTAATTTCTTCCCCAATAAATACTAGAGCGGCAGTGATTGAAGCACAATTTATTATTCAGCAGCACTTAAGTATAATACTAAAGTAGGAGGAGTTACAAATAATGGTGGAAGAAACTTCTGTTTCTGTGTAGTTTCCCAACAATAGATTATTAACAAGGCCCTGTCTCCGACCGACCACAGCTTTCCTTTCCAGAAAACACCAAGGCACCAGTGACTGAAGCATAATTTATCACTCGGTAGCACTCAATTTATAGTAGGAGTTAAAAATAATGGATGAAAGAAACTTCTACTTCAGTGTAGTTTTCTCATAATGCTTATTTGCAAAGCTCCCTCCTCGACCCAGCACAGCTTTCGATCTTTTCCAAACAATACCAAGGTACCAGTGATTTGACCATAGCCTTTTCGGGGAAACGATGAGTTGCTGGTTATATTAAAAGAAAACAAATTAGCTCAATTTAGTTTCGTCACTGACCCACCATAGATATCACCCGGGTTAAAGATATCGTCAAAATATTAATAAAGTTATTATAGTTAAGTGAGAATTCGATGTTCAATTACAAGGAGCCTGATAAATATTTTTTTCACGAGGTTTACTGGTTGAATATAGCTTTTTGATGATCTTTTTGATGGCCATGCACTAGTGACGCGGTGGAAGAGATGACATCTCTGTATTAAAATGTTGAAATTTGGTGATGCGAGAATATTGGGTGCAGGCAAACTATTCCACTCAGCAAAATAAATGGTGTTTTTTTTCCTCTCGCATGTGGGAAATTCGAGAGGTAAATGGGATATGTTCAAAGATTAATGCCTGTGTATCTTTCCAGTTACACATTCGTATCACTGAAACCCCATTTACACGCGCAAAAAAAGTCGGCACTGCATGAAAAATATTTTTGCCGGAAGATGTTAACCGCAAACGGCAGAATTGAACGCCTCTAAACCATTTGTGCACCAAAGTGGAACTACATTATTGGGATGTGTCGGATACAGCGGTTGCGCTACGCATAGCTTGTAACAAAACAAAATATCACTATTTGGCTTCTAGAACAGTTTACTAACTTTGACATGTTAATTTCCCCTATTAGAGGCTCGACAAATTTAAAAATAGGGTTGCCGCGAAATTAGGATTCATTTTTCATTTTTATTTATTTATTCGCCATAAGGGGTACAAGAGAGAGAAGAAAATGAAATAATAAAAAAAAAAACTCTTACTGTTTACAATCTCATGGCGAGGAAGCCCAAAAGAAGCCAGCAGGCTTATAGAGAATGGGCTCCCTCAGATAAATAAATAGAACAGAATTTTAATTTTATGAGGAAAAAATGGCAGAGCTACTGTAAAAATCTTATGATAAATTAGATAGTCATATCGATCATAATTAGGTTAAAAACAGAGAAAGAGGGAAAAAAAAGATACATATATATAAATATATTTTAATAAATATTTAAGATAAGAGGAATGCTTTCAGCTTACGGCAAAACGAAGCGGTACTTGTTGCATTACGAATTTCAGAACTCAGAGAATTAAAAAATTTAGGACCTTGGAAACTAATTGAGAACATTCTTACATTGGTTCTGCACTGTGGTAAATGAAAAAACTTTGAACTTCTAGTGCCATAAGAATGCACCTGGTGTGTCACCAAGAACATATTATTGAAGCTATCAGGAAGTAAGCCAGATCTGTATTGATACATAAATTTACCTACTTGAAATTTGTAGATACTCTCAAGATTTGGAATTTTTAAATTTTTAAATAGAGGGTCAGTGTGAGCATCGAAAGCACTCCTCGACCAGATTTAAACAATGGAATAACTCGCGCAATTTTCATTTCTTGAGGTACAACTCCAGAATTAAGAGACAAATTAATAATATACGTCAGCGGTGCGCAGATTAAATCAAAGGACCCTTTAACAACATTCATTGAAATACAATCATATCCCGGAGCAGTACCAGATCGAAAGCTAGTACAAATCTCCCTGACTTCTTGTTCTGTTGCCAATTGAAGAAAAAATGAATTAATAAAGCTTCCATCCAGAAAAGAACGGTGAGAATTGTCAGAAGCCGGAATTGATTTAGCTAGGTCAGGTCCAATATTTGTAAAATATTCACAAAACCGGTTAGCTATATGAGTAGGATTAAGTATTTCTTCTTCATTAGATTTAAAGTAGGGAGGCAACTTGCACTTACTTTTCTTCCTATTGATAAGATCGTTAAGTAATTTCCAAGTTGGTATTCTAATCTACTATCTATTGCATTGTATGACTTCGAGTTACCTTGGCTTACACCCTCCAGAGGAAAAAAAAAAGAAAGAAGAAAGTTCTGCTCAAAAGTCTTTTTTCAAACTCGCTCTTATACTTTGGCATTTTCACAACTGTACATCTCAAACTCACCCATTTAGACAATAGTGAAACCCCTTCGCTAAAAATCTCCAGATATTACACAAAATAAAACGGTCATTTTAATCGTAAACGTAGGCTAAATATCTTTGGTGGAATCTTTTATTATAGTACCCTCGACCGACCACGCCTCAGTTGTCCCAGTTCTGTTGCCTGTGTAAGGAGGACAAATTATTAACCCATTAACCCATAATGTCATGATGATCTCCGGCGAAGTTCTGTTGAGCTAAGAGTCTATGCACTGGTTTATGTGCCTGTCAAGCGTTCTGAGGTTTATGTTTAAAGCAAGAAAGGACCTCTTCGCGATTTGTCTTGGAAGATCGAAGGAGACTCTGCTCGCAGGGTAAGGATCGGCTAGTTAAAGTTAATGATTTCCTGCTCACGTTGAGCTTCAAATTTATGACCATGTGAACAGCAAGTTCAAGTTCTCAATAGTTCTCGAATGTTATTCCAAGAAACACTCCTGGCAATGCAACATATCTAAATGGCTTAGTAATATTTGATGACATTATGAATAAGCGATATTTATGGACGGAGCAGAAGTTCTGGTCTATGCATCATTGAATAAAAGATATTTATGCGCGGAGCATAAGTTCTGGTCCATTCATGACTGAATTAAAGATCTTTATGCGTCCTGATAAGAGATATTATTCAGCCATAGATGCAGCAGAACCTTCGCACCCCTTCAAAATATAACCAGAAACAAGCACAGACAAAACCTTAGATCCATAATTAGGAAGCTTCAGCAAACCACGACGGCGACGACAGCGTACCATCACCAAACAAAACGTTTAATGAGCAGAACAATGGTTTGCCCGTGCGTTTTGAATGCTGGTACATTTCTTTGCCGTCCTCTGCAAAACAACAACGTGAAATGACCAAGTTTTACGTATTTTGGAAAACGTGAACCGCAATGGTTAATTTTTCGTATCCTCTTTTGGGACTGAACGCTGTCGGTGCATGTTTAGCAACATCTAGTAATGAGTCTTATGTCATTTTGATCATAAGCCTTTCTAGTTTTTTTCTTTCTTCCAGGTGCCCTGGTTAAACCTAAACGGTAGAACAGTTCTTCTATATTTTCCGTTTTTTTCTCCAGAACCGTTTGCTGTTGTCATCGATTTATTAAGTCCAAAATAACGAAGAATCAAAACGCCTTTTGTAATATTAGCTTGTTAAGTGAGTGGGAGGGCCGTTCGCAAACATGTCATGTCACGCGGATGACTTGAAAAACATTAAACTAGCCGGGCAGATGTTTTACTTCCAAAGACTCCTTTACAGACTGTAAAAAACAAAACAAAACAAGAGAAACTTCTACAATAATAAGAATAATAAAAACTTCATTCCAGTGTCGATGTATCTAGCTTAACAGAGCTCAGTCATTGAGGACGCTTTAAATTAAAATAAAGGACCTTCAAAAAATACAAAAGCGAGCATCTACCTTGATGAATATGCATATCTGTTTCCTGACTATCAACTTCCTATAAATTAACCTGCTGATTATCATTTTACTTTAATCTACAAAAAGTATACACTGTAAATTTATGAATATTCTTCGAAATTTGGAAATAAAAAAACAGACTATTCTGAAATCCAACGTTTACTGCTGCAGTTTAGTCGCAGTTGCCCTGTTGTACCGCATAGAGCATACATTAAAGTCAGCATAGCATGGAGTTTTGAGCTTCTAATGCGGGCCCATCCTCGTCATCAGGGTATTTCTGTCTGTCCTTGCTCGAGGAGAGTCTGCACAAGGAAAAAGTGGATCTGTAGACACATGATTTTATCGATGAAACCCTTGCCGCCGCAGATGCACTCGGAGAGAGATGCGAGAAACTGATATTCTTTAGTTGAACTCGTTGCTTGTTAAGTGCCCTCTTAACTTTGTGGCTAGCAAATCTTGCTATAATGGGCCTCGTCTTTTTCCTCTTGATTCTACGACAGATGTCGATGTCGTCTCGCTTAACGTTGACGTTCAGGATTTTCTGCGACTTTGAAAACCGCGTCTTCGTCGCTGCAGACGTTCTCAGGAATACCGTCAATCTCAAGCGGAGTTTTTTCTTGTAACGAGCGAGCGTGTCTATATTTTCGTAAAGCTCGTCGATGTCTTCTTTCTGCCGCTGCCGCTACTGCTACTGCTACTGCTACTGCTACGTGATTCGTTTCCTACTACTACGTGATCCGTTCTCAAAAGACATCATTGCCGGTCACAGGTTACTCCTTGGGAAAAACCAGACGAGCGCCGCGATTCCTGAAGAGGAAAGAATCATTCTTCGCAATGGGATTAATATCGAAGAACAGAACAAACACAGGCGATCTCAGAACCGCTTTTGAAGTGGATTGCACTATT
>CM042756.1:26750751-26762149 GCA_022496165.2 Catalaphyllia jardinei
GGTGTTATTCCTCGGCATCTGCTGTTTGACGCCCTATATCCATTTTAATCCACAGGGACAGTTTCTTATCTATACCACACTTATATTGCAACTCTGCAAAACAAAATTGAGAGACAGGAAGCTCGTTTTAAGGGAAACCACATTCCTCGAGTGTCCATAGTGCCTGGTGCGAGATCAGCTCACGTAAATCCCATCTCAACTGGAACAATCACTAATACTGGAATTTCTCACACAATAACAGGTACTTGCTCTTACCAACTATACACGTATTATATTGTGGTTCTAACGTGATTATATATGTTTACATTGCAATCCTACCATTTTGAACATTTGACTGTAACAAGAGAGGAGCCAGTCGTTAAGTGTTTAGTTATACCTCCCAAAACCTACGAAGAAATCGTTTGCTTTACGCCGGCTGACTCACAAATTTTCCGCGGTTTCAAGGAGCACGACCTGATCACGTGCGAGTCGAAAGTTCATCTTGTTGTTTCCCGAGGGAGTTAGTGACTTTTGACCCGCGACACGTGACCTGTTCTCCTCCAATCGGAAAACATCTTTGAATTGGGAGGTATAACAAAATGACTTATTCTTCTCTTGCCGCTCATTTCTGTCAAGATATTGATTTGGGAGAGGTTGAGTCCGTGCGTTGGTCAGTACTGGCTTCGCAAACCTTTTTCTATGGCTGTACGAACCTTTACATATTATCAATTCAGATATTTTTATTGCAGTCAATAGTGATGGTACTGTAACAAGAGAAGACGACACATCTCCCCTCACCACCAGCCACGGTAGGTTTGAGGTGGTACAGGTCAATGCTCTAACTCCACAAGACATGTTTCATAACACCTCAACTGTCCAGGGGACACCCTCATATATCATTCAAGCGCCTGCTGGACAGACATACATCATACAGCAACCAGCGGGTAACTTAGTGAGACACACACACACTGGAGAGCTAACCACTGGATCTGAGAGCATAGACAGTAACCAACACGATCAGGTAATGATTAAGCTGTAGTTACAGACACACCTGGTATCTGGTCGTTTCGCGCGGACTAAAAGTCTATTTGCCTGAACTGAAAGCTTTAAGAAGGCTGTGTTAAACTCTTTCTTATAACTAACAGGGCGAAAAAGACAACACGGTGGACATCATGAAACAAAATTAATGATTTCTTGTTCTTTAATCCATTGACCAGGGAGCTAACAGTCCAGACGAACCGACTAACTGTCCGAGCGATCAGGCATCGAGCGAATTGATTTTCGTGCAAAACGACCGCAATTCCAATTTGTTCTGTACTCTATTAAAAAATTCATGTGGAGGATATTTCGAAAAGTGTGTCATCGGCACATAGGCCAGAGAAAAGTTCAAGCTTTTGGGTTGAGATTTGACCTCAAAATGTCATACGAAAGAGGATGGTAACAGGGTGTTTTTGTGATTCGTGAATGGCGTTATCTCTTTTTTCTAAAAAGGCCGGTCCGTTTTCCTCCTGAAGCTTAATTTCGTCAGTAGCCGTAAACCGTCATCTTCCAAAATATTTTTTTCGTGTAATGAGAAATTCACAGACACTCCACGGGCCTTTGTACAGTTGTGTCATCAGCAAGTAGAGTCCCGGAAATAATGTGTCTGCCGTTTTAAACTGCGTCGTTGTCACAAAACCAGCGATGAAGCAAATTTTCGGAATCATTGCTGCCGTACAAAATGTCTTACAAATCGCAGGAAATCGAAAAATGTGAAAGTTTACTAAGGTTGAAATGCAGCAAAGAGATGACGACAAACCAAAAGAAAGAAACGATTTTTGAGATAGGGTAAGATTGTGATGGATTATGAACGACTAACTTGAGAAATTTATGAAAGTGAAGAGTGATCATCGCAGTAAATTTTCCAATTTAAGCAATTGGAAAGAAGAAGCCTGAAAAAAAAAAAAGAGAAATGAGCAATGAGAAATTTATGCTCAACCCTTACAAGATGCGTCATTCGTGCTAAGCTACCGTACTATCATCATTTTTCTTTGTTACCTAAAGCTCAATCTTAGGCCTCATTCCACTAAGCTTAATTTGAAAACGCAGCTTTATTTCTACAGTTAGGCCTACCGTCCGCATTAATCTGCCTCGAAAACGGAGCTTTTCAAAAACGCTCTTCAAACTGGAGGAATTTGAAAATGTCGGCTATTTGTCTTCGTGTGGACGGAAAACATTTTGAAAACGGAGCTTCTCGGAAGCGCCGAAATCACGATATTCACGTGATTTCCCTGCCCAAGTTTTCCTGAAGCACAAGTCCAAACTGACCGGAGATTCTTACGTTTTCAAACTTCTCCAGCGTAAACGCGAAAACACCGTTTCAAATTTCTCCAGCGTAAACGCGAAAACGCCGTTTCAAATTTCTCCAGCGTAAACGCGAAAACGCCGTTTCAAATTTCTCCAGCGTAAATGCGAAAACGCCGTTTTCAAATTTCTCCAACGTAAATGCGAAAACGTCGTTTTCAAACTTCTTCAGCGTAAACGTGAAAACTTCGTTTTCAAATTTCTCCAGCGTAAACCGGAAAACGCTGTTTTTAAATTTCTCCAGCGTGAACGCGAAAACGCCGTTTTCAAATTTCGCCAGCGTAAATGCGAAAATGTCGTTTCAAATTTCTCCAGCGTAAACGCGAAAACGTCGTTTTCAAATTTCTCCAGCGTAAACCGGAAAACGCTGTTTTTAAATTTCTCCAGCGTAAACCGGAAAACGCTGTTTTTAAATTTCTCCAGCGTGAACGCGAAAACGCCGTTTTCAAATTTCTCCAGCGTAAATGCGAAAATGTCGTTTCAAATTTCTCCAACGTAAACGCGAAAACGTCGTTTTCAAATTTCTCCAGCGTAAACCGGAAAACGCTGTTTTTAAATTTCTCCAGCGTGAACGCGAAAACGCCGTTTTCAAATTTCTCCGGCGTAAACGTGAAAACGTCGTTTTCAAATTTCTTCAGACTAGTGTGGACCGGGCCTTAAGTTGTTCTTTGCACCTTTGCAGGAGGTAGTAACGGTACTGCAAGCGCATCACGCTGTACAAACTCTTCCAGAGGCTGGACCTGAGTTTACCCAAGCCATTGTACAAACCGATATCTCTGGACCAATTACCGCTTCAGAACTCACTAATGCAGGTCTCGCACATGCAAAGTTTGCAAAACCTGATGCAGATTTGCAAGCGCGTGTAGTGGTGCCACAGGACGATACTAACCAGGACGCAAGAAACCAGGCCGGTCTGGAAGCGGTGGGTGTCCAAACTGTGGACAGCGATGAAATTGACAGCCACAGCGGTCTACCTGCTTCCTTGACGCAAGGTGGCCTGCAGGTAGAGTCTGTCGTTAAAGAAGAGGAGACGATGAAACAAACAGGGGAGCTGCACCCTGTTGTCTCTCACATGAGCCATGCAAAGACGGAGTTCACGTGTTCTCAACAAACGAGAAGAAGTGGGGAGAACAATGTTACCTCCGCAACTGTGGTCTATACCAGTCCACCATTCCAGGGTGAGTGTTGCTGCACATCTTATTTTCATTGTGTCTTTTATTCAAGTATAAGTGGGCGTTATTAAATGCACAGGCCTTCTTGGTTATATTAAACAATTAGATTATGAGCTCGAGATTTATTTCACAAAAAGACAGATATACAGACAGCCATACAGGCAGACAGACAGATAGGCACGCGGACTGAAAGGAAGATGGACTGAATGAGACAGACAGGCTGGTAGGCCGAGGTAAAAACAGGCCGGAGAGCAAGCAGATCAAGAGAAAGACAGACAGACATACAAGCAGGCATACACACAGACAGACGAACGTACAGACAGACATACAAGTAGGCATACACACAGACAGACGAACAAACAGACAGACAGACATACAAGCAGGCATACACACAGACAGACGAACGAACAGACAGACAGACAGGCGCACAAGCAGACATTAGCTCCGAGCAGGTCGAAAAATCATAGTTGAAAACTCTCCTGCTGTGTGTTTGACTCGCAGGTCCTGCGGCAATTGCTCAGACGCTGGATGGAACACATCTCCCTGAAAGACCAGTTGTACACATGCATCAAGTCGGCCCGGGAACCAGAGATGTTGTTGTAAGTCCAGATCCCCTGGAGGAGGTCCACGTGACAGTGATGTCAAGCATTGACACAAGTCTTGCAGCTACACTGTCCCCGTCATCCGCCATTACACTTTCACAGCATACATTGAGCCGCAATAACACTGCTAGCGACCTATCTGTGACTGCCATGGTGCCCCAAGTCACGCTACCAGACGAAATCCTGCAATCCCAAGCAGAAGAGCCTTCGGTGATGTCCCCTTCTGAATCAACGAGTGTCTTGATGGTCTCCGAGAACCCCATGTCGGTCACATCGACACTCCCGTCACAAATCCTTCAATCACAGACTGACGAGAACCCAACCCTGTCGGACCCCACCCCCACGTCAAACAGTACAGTATCCAGTGGGTTAGTTGTAAATGCTACCCTTGGGAATGTGGTTACTCTCCCGGGTGGACTGGATCACCCTGGCGACATCATAGACGCCAGTGATGTGTTGCTTCATATCGGAGGTATTTCAATACCAATTTCGAATCCTGTTACGTCAGACAAGCAAGACTGTCCAAGAGAAACGTAAAATTACATTTTAGATATGGACTATTCCGTAAGGAAACTTGATACAAGTATTTTCTCAAGTCCAAGTGGGAGGGGAAGCACGCGAGCGAGCGAGCGAGCGCGTGCGAATATCAGCTCGCAGGTCCTCGCCACGTGTTCAGATTTCCTCGCGCGAGGTGATTTTCAGGAGCTCTAGTATGCTCGCTTACCTTACTAAAACTGAGAAACACAAACACAAATTCTGTGTTGAAACAGTCGCTATCAGCCGAAGTCACGTTACAGTTACGCCATGCGGAGATTTCGGAAAATAAACAAGAAGTATTCTTTTGGTGTCACGCAATCATTGGAAAGATTGCGTGACGGTTGTAAGAGTAGTTGTCGCGATAGTGGCTTGCCATTCTATGAAAGAAAAACAATTGTCTCTCTTTTGATTTCCAAAAGCTACTTTATATTGTGAGGCATGAATAAATTAGCGTTTTGGTGATAGAAACTGTTTTCTGTTGTTTTTTAAGCAACAGCTGTTGTTTTTTATTAATCCCTTTGTGGAACGTATCCACAAACCAAGCCACGCATGCGCCGTGAAACCGGAAGTCCTAAAATCTTGGTCTCTGGAAATTGATTATTCCAAAGCTCCGTGTCTTGGTGCTGACCAAAAGGCACGTGGGCTCTGGGAACGAGATTGTTAACATAACCAAACTGGGGAAACTACAGTTTTGATCAATTTAAATGAGAACTTAAGACCACCCCTTCCCCCATTTGGAAGATGTAAAAAAAATGCGCGTTCTGGTTTAGCACCAGTTTACCATTGATCAGGAGATTGTAGATCCTGTTTTCCCAGAGTGTAGTTGCAAGTTGAAATTGCTGCGCTGCAAAATTCCGCGTAAGAACAAGGATTACGCTCCTTTTTCGACCTGCGCGTAACTGTTTATACAGGCAGCTTAAGCTCTCTCTACAAACCACACAAGGAGCACAATGTGGTATCGAATTATAAGGGTTTATATGGGATTTTCTACACGATATCCATGAAGGTAGCTAACAGCGAAAATCCTTATTAAAAATGGCTTATCTTACTCCATACGAATGACGTTTACTCATGGTGTCGTTATTTCACCGATTTAACTTGATTTAACCTATTTTTTTGAAACCCAGTTTTCTGGTAAAGTAATAGAGAGCTTTAGATTGGACTACGAGTAGGAGGTTGAGCACGATATACGACTTTTTCAATTCTACTTTTCAGGCTTCACATTATCATAACACATACCCATTTCGTCCCGTGAACTACTCTCTCTACCTAAAACCAACATGAAGAACGAGGGCTCTGGAAACGTCACTGGTTTGAAATTCGAAAGTAGTTCTTGTACTCAATATCGTACTCGTAGTTCAATCTAAAGCTCCCCGATGACTCCAGGAAAAAAACAACATACGTATGGAGTAAGGTAAGCCATTTTTATTGAGAATTTTTACTTTTAACTACCTCCATGGATATCTTGTCGAAAATCCCATATAAACTCTTATAATTCGATGCCATATTGTGTTCGGCTTGTGCGATTTGTAGAGAGAGCTTGGGCTGCCTGTGCTGTTTCCAATTGGACCATCCACAAGCGCGTGCAAAGAGATGGCTCAAGTATGAGTCATTACCTGCATCTAGCTATCAAATTTCAAACCCACACGTCACCAACTGTTTACCTTTTTCAACTGTTCTCCTCCGAGAGCAAAATATTTTGTCTCCACTCCACAACAGAAAACAACACACGCAAAGCTGAACCAAATAAGTTTATTTTGGAAGGGCCTGCCAAGAACCAACCCAAACAGTATATCTATAACTACTTAGAAACTACATAACAACTCCTTCATAAAACTACAAACTAGATCTCCAAGCACACAGGCTTAGTATCAGAAAAGCTTAAACCGCAACTCTATTATTAAATCACGATCTACATGGGGTACTTCCCCTAATAAGCTCACAAGCTTATAGTACCAGTTAGGCTGGGAAACAACAACTCCGACATTACACAAGAATATAAGCTAAACAGGCCATCTGATACTGTAGGTCATGCACTTGACCTACTTCCCCAAATAAGCTCTCAAGCTCAGTGCCAGGTAGGCTGCCAGTTAGGCTGGGGAACAACAACTTCTACATTACATTAGACTATAAGCTAGACGGGCCGTCTTATACTAAAGATTGTCCACCAGGCCTGCGTTGCCAAATAAGCTCTCGGGCTGGGGAAACATGAACAAAAAATATAGAAAAGACCAAAGAAGTACATAGAAAAACAATAAAAAATCATAAAGTAAACCTAGTAGAGCTGAGCAACCGCTAACAAAACAAATGCGGTTAACGCGGAGGCCAGAAAAAACCTGCCAGAAAAAACCCCTGTGGGGAAAAAATGTGCAGGAAATCTGGGTAGGAACCAAGGCTCATGCTCCAAGTGATTATTAGCCCATCCTACGAAGGCTTTACAAAAGTAAAAAATCAATAGAAAAAATAGGAACAGTCGATCCTGTCAGACTGAAAGCATCTGCAAAAGAAAAATACTAAACAAGAAAAAAGTTAAACTAAACGAAACGAAAAGTACGCGGTTGGTTCTGAGCCTAGATGACAACCACGTGTTATGCTCTGTCTTTTATACCCTAACACAATTACCCATGATGCCCCCGCCTGGAACCCAGGCGTTGTTGTATCCCGTGCCGACAAAATAGTTATTTCAGCCTTGTTCGCACGCTCACTCGTCAGAAACAACATATTTTGTCTCCACTCCACAACAGAAAACAACACACGCAAAGCTGAACCAAATAAGTTTATTTTGGAAGGGCCTGCCAAGAACCAACCCAAACAGTATATAGACAGACAAAGTATTGGGGAAGGGGTGAAAAATTGATTCTCAAAGCCCAAGAAATTTGGAGACTGTGAGCCTTTGCTCCAGATCATCGTCGACGTAAATGTCTTTGGCCTGGACTGACTTCCAGCGTCCGTGACGCTGAAACACTCTGTCGTTGACACCATTGTTAGCAGCCATAGTAGCGCCTCCTGAGCGGAGAGAGTGCAGCCCGAACCTGGAGGGGTCAGCCCCTATGGACTTCAAATCCCGTCTAAAAGCTTCCCTTATAGTGGTGTAACTGATAGGCTTGTCGGGGGCCACTAGCCTACAAGCCCCCTTACCTCTAGAAATGGATCTAAAAATCAGTTCCCTGGACTCGGGAGAGATTTGAAAATTAGTAAGATACCTTCTAAGCAGTTTAACAGGACAAGCGCAACTAGAAAGCTCAGAAATGACGACTTCATCGCCTCTACGAAGTTGGTCGTTCTTACTTTTAGGAATCTTAATAACCATGAAACCGTCGTTGAAGAAAATGTCATTTCTCCTAATTCTTGAAACGTCATCAAACCTAAGGAAGCCAGCAAATGACAAAACATACATAGTGATGTTGCGCAATTCAACAGGGTTATCAAGGTTAGACCTGCCAATAATATCATGAATCAAACTAGGTGAAACGGGTTCTTTGCGGTTAACAACACCGGTACCAAGGATTCTTTTAGAAGCAGACCTGACTGCCTCCACAACAGGGTTATCGGTGGGGGAGGGGATACCAGCCATACTATGAGCCCATTTAATGCCGTAAAAGGCAGAATCTACCACGCTGGGGGATTGAGACTGTTCAATGAGGTGTTGCAGATACAATGCAACATGAAAGGGATTTGCGGGGAAAACGTTCCCATTAAACATACTAATGGCGAACTCCTTCCACTTGCGGTATGCACGGTGGTACAGTAAAGACGTACTGTTGGCCTTTGAGGAAAGGACTGTCACTTTCAATCTGTCCGTTAATCCTGAGACTGGACTGTCTGGGAGCACGTTCTGGTCGAAGTCCCAAAAGCCGGACCGGAAGACATCTAAAAAATATCAAAAATAGACGAAAAGCCCTGAGAAGAGCAGATTAAAGGGGAAAAGCATAAGGAAGGATACAACTAGTAATATAAACGCTTTATAGACAATGGGGTATGCCACCCTAAAGAACAAGAATAATACAAGCAGCATAGGCATGTCCATACATAACGAAAAATGGGGGCGCCTCTAACTACAAGAGTCACACTTCCCGTTAGCCATAGTGCAAAACCCCGCTAGAAGGGAAGGGGGCCTGGGACGACGAAAGTCGACCCGAATGGCAGCAACCTCAAAGTCTAAGCATCTGGTGCCAAAAAGGGAGTTACGGGCTTTCCCTGGGACAAATAACCCCTTAAACTTTGGCAGGTACACCCAGTCCACAACAAAGTAATTCCAGTGGACGCCGTCTCTTGCGCAAATGCTCCAGAAGAAGGAAGACTTCCATAGCGGAATAACTATAGTTCCCTTAGCAAGACACACTTCCATGTGCTTTAAAACTCTAACAATAAGACAAACCGGGGGACAGAGCCAATTGTTATCGTATCCCCAGTCTTGCGCAAAAGCATCAACTGCCTCGCATCCGGGCTGAAAAAACCGGGAATTAAACCTAGGTAGTTTGGCGTTGTAACTGCAGGCGAACCTATCGACAGAATGCGGGCCCCAAAGGTCGTCAATGGTCTGAAAAATAGAATCATTAATAGCATAGTCGTCAAAATCAACAATCTTGCTAATAATGTCAGCTTTGACATTAAGGTCCCTAGGAATCCACCTAGCATCGAGAGAGATGTGATACTCCAGGCAAATCTGGAAGGCTTGAAGAGCTAACGCCTGCAGATCCAATTTCTTGCTTCCGTTGAGAAGAACAGACTCAACGTTCTGGTTGTCTGAATACCAGATGACCTTAGTGTCGGACAAACGATCGGCAAAGGACTCCAAAGCGAGGCAAACGGCCTTAAGCTCTCTCCAAGTCGAACTAAGAACTTTTTCTTCGGGAGACCAATTCTGATGAAAAACCAGTTCGGGGTCAGACTCGACAAATGCACCACAGGCTGAATCAGAAGCATCGGAGAAACTCACTTTAACCGGTAGCGTTTGTGCTCGCCAATAAACCCTCCCGTTGAGGGAATCAACATTGGCAGCCCAAAAGTTAATTTCCGCAACGGCATCATCCGACAAGAAAACTTCGCTATCCCAGGAAAGAGCAGAGTTCACCACTGAAAAGAGATGCCTGGTCATAATACGTGCCACTGACCCCACGCAACTGGAAAGTGAAATTATCTGGCCTGCGAGACTAGCGACACTTTTAACGTGAACCTGGCGAAGAGACTGTTGCGAAGACAAAGACTGCAAAAACACGAGATCGGAAGACAATTTTGCAATGCGTTCGGCGGTGGCCTTAACAGTACCTTCAATAGTGTTAAGAATAACTCCAAGCCAAGTGATAATTTGGACGGGTTCCCATAAAGACTTTTCCTGGTTGGGGACGAAACCAGACTTGAGTAGATCAGAATGAACAGTTAGACTGTTAATTTTAGCGGAAACTTGATCAATTCCCCCCCCTAGGCCGTCGTCCAGGAAAATAGCAATAGGAATACCCCGACTCCTCCAGGATTTTTGAAGCGGTTTGAGAATCTTGGTGAAAACAAATGGTGCCGAAGACAGGCCAAACGGAAGAACGCAAAATTGAAAATATCTGAAAACACCGGTACCAAAGTCCCAAGCGAATGCGAGGAATTTGCGGTGCTCTGGAAAAATTTCAATATGGTGGTACCCCGACTTCAGATCGAATTTAAATAAATAATAACCCTTGTCGAATATCTGCGTGGCCACAGACAAATCTTCGCACTTGAACTTTTGCTTGTAAATGAAGGTGTTTATATGACGAAGATCCAAAATAAGCCTTTGTTTGCCAGAACTACGGGTGGAAACTGTGAGTGGGTTAATAATGTCTGGAACGCAAAAAATTTCCTCCACAAGATCGGAATTAAGCAGGTCATTAACAGCTGAAGACACAAAGTTACTGTTAACACGCGCAGAAGCATTGTTACTTTTGAAGAAAGGCGTAGGGAGTTGAAAAAAGGGAATCTTGTACCCTTCGCTAATAATATGCAAAATAAACTGCGACACTTCCAACGAACGCCAAAACTCAATACACTTACGGAGTCTTCCGCGAACTGTGGGCTGAACAGGAGAATCAAAAGCAACAGAGTATTGTGGAAAATCAGTGCAAGAAACAAAATCATGGTTGAAATCGGGGTGATTCTGATCAATCAACGCTTCGGAAATCAAATCACTAGAATCACTTGTAAAACAAGAAGAGACTACACCTGATAAGTCCTGAACGTCATCCAGTCACTTCGAAGATGAGACAGACTGCTTGGGCAATGCTGGGCAACAAGCACGCCAGTGTCCGGGCTTACCACAAGCGAAACAGGTGCCAGTACTCGGGCGACGAGGCTGGAAACCAGGATTAACAACACCAGACTGGAAGGACTGGGCCTGTGGCTGGGCGTTTGAAGTGGATCTGTCAGGCGGCGAGAACTTCTTGGCCGACGGCGTATTCGAAGCCTTCTTCTTCTTACGAGCAGAAAGAGAAACACGAGCGCGTCTCTCGGCGCTATAGATGCGCTTTTCGTCCTCCGAGTCGTCCGCTAAGTCGTGTTGTTTATACTCATCTACAGTGCACCAGCCAAACTCTGACTTGTCGGCTAAGAGTATATGTTTCTGGCGTTCGCTAAGTAGCTTCTCACCTTCCTCGAGGTCAAGTTTGACTTTCTCAAGCCGGGATTTATCCGCGGCCGACTTGGCACTGTCCAAAGTTTCTGCAAGCTTGAGATTAAACTTATATTGATCCTCGTTCGCTCTTCGTTTAAATTTGTGCGGTTCTTGATACTTGATCTTCT
>CM042757.1:0-17438 GCA_022496165.2 Catalaphyllia jardinei
TTTTATTACACATTTCCAACACCTTTTCAAGATTGTGGTATGTTTCAATGTGTCCACTGTTGTACATCTTAGCCATAACAATACCACACAACAAGCGATTCAAACATTTCATCCAAAATTATAACTTGAGATGGTTCTTAATCTCAAGTGCTATTTTTAACAATGTTTAATTTGTTTACCTTTCAGCAGTCATGCCAGCAAGAAAGAGAATTGCGCTGAGAAGCAAGTTACATCAGAAACCACAAATATCAGCGGAATTTCACCGACCAGAACTTGGCATGATAACAGCTGAAAAAAAACTGGAAGCTATTTTTACTGATTTATCTCACTTAAAAATGAGCACAAGAGTTATAAACCAAGCCGTCCATGAAACATTGCAATAGCTCAACTACCTAATTTTATTTCAATAACAAAATCTGAGTCACCTCCAACTGGAGCATTCTGCTAAATGTAAAGTGACAGTATGCTAGTAACAAGAAATTCTCTTGTCAACATTACAAATTTGTTGAGATAAAATGAAGAATAAAAACATCAACTTGTGAAATTTAGCGTTCTTGTTTTGAAATTGACCAAGCTAACAACATTGAACTCCGGTTTCGTGTCGTGGAATCTCAATCAACTAGCCTTCAAAATAGCGGATTCAAGTTTCAAACCTGCGGAGCATTGCAAACTCGCAACAAAAATATACCGTGAACAAGTGCAAAAGAGCATTTCATCTCGACACTAATTCTCGATGTTCCAAGCAGATAGGCATTTTTATCCCTACGCATTACAGAATAGAAATCAAGCGACCTTTCAAATGGCAGATTTTCTTCCGAAATTGGTACATTTCTATTGCATTTAAATATTATTCACTTGACTCGCTTTGCAATGGAATCGGAAGCTTCCGTGAAAGACGCCGTCATTTTTTGCTCATCAAACTCCGTAGCCTCAAAATCGTAGCAAAAATCCCAATATCTACACTAATACGGCGCAGTAAACCATCAAATATGTGAAAATGACAGGCAAAACGTTTTGTTCAAATGAGTAGATGATCAAGTAATTCACGCTGTTAAAGGATAAGATTTGTCTTTATTATGCTTTGACGAGAAAAACACCCAAAGAAAAATGATAAAATCAACAACAAACAAAAATTCTCAAACAGGACTACCAAACCTGCTTTCACTGACATAACCGTAGGAATAAGAAAAGATAAAAATACGAAAAAAAAAATTTCATAACAACAAGGGGGATTCCAATCTGGTCACCCAGCCATGATGGAACCCTGCAGAGCAGGGCTTAACTTTGTTGAGCGGGCGAGAGGCAAAGTTCTCCTTGTGGAATACTGATTCCACGCTGAGCAAAAAGTTTCATTTCAAAGAATTGCTACAGAAAGCGTCTTTTGAATCTATTGAGAAGATGCGATGTTTGTTTCGAATAGCCAAGAGATTCAAAAATTGTAATGGATTTGCAGTGGACGAATTCTCCAAACTTGTGCATACCATAAAATCACAATGATCTTTTAATACCCGACTGCCGGTCACCATCTCACATAAATTAATTGCACAGCTGTCAAAATTGTTTACTGAATTCCCGCAGAGCTCCTCGTACAAACTTGCTAGAGAGGTTTTGAATTTGACAAATCTAACAAAAATTAGAATTGCGGTTTTCGCGCTGCGACAGCAATAAATTCAGCCGAAAACTTGGACATATTCAAATCAATTTCAGAAAGAAGGCTCGGCCTATTAAAATGATCCTTTACAATTATGTTTTTTCTCAATTTCAGTTCTATTACATTAAACTAGTAATACCTGCCGGTAGAGTGCCAACGAGTAAAAACTGTGACAGTTGCTTGCCGAATGAAAATCAATTTAGAAATACCGGCAACTGATGGAATCCACATGGAGGATCGAAGCCATGGTCTTGTGTAAGAACTAAGCTGACCAATGCAAGTTAAGCAACACGTTCGCGGTAATTGTCATATTTTCCCCCTTGAACATCCCTCGAAAGCAAATGCTTGGAGAGTAAAAACACATCTTGCAATAGATATAAGCCTAAACAACGCATAAACACGTGGCAAAATACTGAGGTGTCAAACTCGGCGAAAGCGACATAAAATCTAAAAATTTGAAACAGCACAGTTTTTAAAATCTATTTTCAACCAGTGTTTCGTGGGTGGAAAAAATTAAACCCCAGTGCTCGTCAAAAATCCTTTTATTTCGCTAGAAATTCATCTCTGAACATATAGAAATTTAAGTTTCTTTAAAAGGTCAATGAAATGACCTTTTCCGGGTTTTTTTCCTTCTGGGTGAACAAAAATCTAGCATTAAAAAAATACGCTGAACCGGCATATTGCGAAAAAAAAAAAGTCTCCGAAAACCCTGACTTCAAAGCATTAATAGCTGCCTCACATCGGTTAAGAAAAATATATTCCTTAGCAATCTAGCTTCATCATGTTAAACCCCGGGTGTTAAACCTGTCAGTTCCTTTTGTCAAACACAGGAAGCGACAGTCGCCCATAGCACCGAAAATCATGAACATATCATAACATGAAGCAACGCTTTGGTCCTAAAACTCCAGAATTATTGTCTGAGAGCTGAAAATTGAATGGGAACAGCTTTTTCGAACTTTTCCTGGGTGATTTAGACGCGGAAAATTTGACCTCAGTGGGCTACAAAAGAGAACCAAACAAAGAACAACGCGGGACAGCGAAGAGCCGATAATGTTTTCAATTTTTTCCCGCGGCCATCGTCACGTACCTGTCAACAAGGCTTACTTGTGGATAACTTTAGCCTTAGAACTTAGCCTTAACTCTACTTAAAATTCCTCCTAATAACACGACATGAAGAGTCCTTCGCAAACACGAGTGAAACGACTAAATGGGTTGAAAAACCGAACAGAGAAAGGTAAAAGTCTGGCAGGCTTGTCAACACCTTGACGTGTACCGATCATGATCCTGCGGATGTGATTGGTTCAGATAAAAATGCTGCGATGCCATTGGCTAACTTGAAAACAATCACCGATGATGTCACTCTTACATTACCTCACATTTGCATTCGAGATTCTCATACACGGCTCTATAATGCTGCTGCCTCGTCACCCTCGCGTCCTCGCGAACTCGCAACAACAACGGGTGAAAATAGCGTTTTTCTTACCTCAAAGTTGGTCTCTACTCCGCTCGACGAATGCCAAAGCTGGTAAGCATCGACGATCACCAACAATGCGGCCTTGACACCACCATCTCTGCGCGCTACAATTGGTCCGTCGGCAAAACAATCGACCTCTTATTCCCTACGTCATTGCAATCTCAAACAATCGACCTCTTATTCCCCACGGCCTTGACATCACCATCTCTGCGCGCTACAACTGGTCCCTCGGCAAAACAATCGATCTCTTATTGCTCAAACAATCGACCTCTTATTCCCTACGGCATTGACATCACCATCTCTGCGCGCTACGATTGGTCCGTCGGCAAAAAAATCGACCTCTTATTCCCTACGTCATTGGAATCTCAAGAATCTTACCTTACAACAGGAATGTTACCTTACAAACACTCGAGATCTTTTCCGTAATACGCACGGCTTTATAATGCTGCCGCCTCGCCAGCCTCGCGTCTTCGCTCGGCTGGGCTCGTTGGCAATAATTATTCACTCGAGTGGGTCAGCGATCGAATCGTGTTACGAATGTGTCACAATTACACGACAGCTTCAATGAAAGATGCCGTCACATTTTTGCTTATCAACGGCCGCAGCCTCTAATAGCAAAAATCCCAATATCTACACTAATCTCCCTGTCATATGGCGCAGTCAATTATTAAATATGTGAAAATGACAGGCAAAACGTTTCGTTCAAATGAGTCGGTGATCAAGTCATTCACGCTGTTTTAGGTAAACATTGTCTTTATTATGCTTTGAAGGGAGAACAACACCAAAAGTAAAATGAAAACATCAACAACAAACAAAAATTTTCAAACAGGACTACCAAACCTTCTGTCACTGACATAAACGTAGGGAAAGGAAAGGATAAAAAATACCAAAAAAAATTTCATAACAACAAGGGGGATTCCAATCTGGTCACCCAGCCAAGAAGGAACCCTGCAGAGCAGTTCTTAACTTTGTTCAGCGGGCGAGAGATTCGACGCTGAGCAAAAAGTTTCATTTCAAAGAATTGCTAGAGAGAGTGTCTTTTCAGCCTGATGGGAAAATGGCGATGTTTCTGTGGAATAGCCAAGAGATTCTAAAAATAATTATGGATTTGTAGTGGACGAATTCTCCAAACTTGTGCATACCATAAAATCAACGTCCCTAGTATCTAAATTGAAGCAAAAATCGCAATGTCTACGCTGATCTACCTGTAACATAGCGCAGTCAACCATTAAATCCGTGAAAATGACAGGCAAAACGTTTCGTTTACATGAGTCAGTGATCAAGTCATTCACGCTGTTCAAGGCTAATCTTGTCTTCATTATGCTCTGACGAGATTAAGACCAAAGGTAAAATGACAACATCAACAACAAAACGTAAAAGCGTCAGAAAGCGTCTTTTGAACCTAATGACAAGATGCGTTGTTTCTTTGGAATAGCCAAGAGATACTAAAAATTATTATGGGTTTGTAGTGGACAAATTCTCCAAGCTTGTGCGTACCAAAAAATCGCAACGGTCTTTCAATATCCGACTGCCGATCACGGTCTTAAATAAAGTGAATGCCCGGCAAGTCAAAATTGTTCACTGAATCCACGCAGAAAGCCTCGTACAAACTTGCCAGGGAGGTTTGGAATTTGGCAAATCCGCGATTTCGCGCCGCGGCAGCAATAATTTTAGCCAAAAACTTGAACATATTTACATCACTTTTAGATAAAGACGACTCGGCTTATTAAAATGATCCTTTGCAATTATGTTTTGTCTCAATTTTAGTTCTATTAGATTTAATCATTATTCACTCGAGTCGGTCAGCGATCGAATCGTGTCACCAATGTGTCAACCCTTTAATATGTTTTCACTTTGACATAAATCACACTTGCTGCCATGGGATGTTGCTTCATGGAAAAACCGTACAATACACCCGATCATAAAATGATTTCACTTAAAATACGCCACGCAGTAGCTGCTTTTGCATTTACTAATATGAGCAGTTAAGTATTTAACTGGTCAAGTGCTTAAGAAAGCGATTGTCAATTTCAGTGTCAGGCTATTCAAAATAGATCAAAATAAAAAAAATCACAACCGTTCAATATATAAAGACCAGAACCTGGAAATAGAAAAAGAATAGAAATAAAAAGTCTCTCGCCAAGATTCAGATCACAGCAACATTTCTCATGGAAGATATGCGGAGAAACGTTTTCCCCAAATCTATAGAGATTTGTATGGAGATGCCATGTTCGTGCCCACCTACATGGCGGCCGGAAACCAGCAAAAACATCTGTCACTGAGTTTTGCTACAAAAGCGTGAATTTATCTCTCGAGGAACTTACAAAAAGGAACAACAATAGTGTATTCTGATGCAAGAACTGTTCAGATAGCAGAATTCCCCGAAATAACTCACCTTTTAAAGCAACATCACAGCTCTCTCGCCCCTCATGTAAATGGCACGTAACGCAAAAGCTCAGAAATTCAAGCGCGGTTTATCACTAAACCAAGTACCTATTCGGAGCGTATGGATATGTTTTTAGCTGCTCTTAAACATCATGAAAGTAAAATCTCTGGAGTATCAATAGTTCTCAAGTTTAAAATTTAGTGACGTCAGGTGAAAACCAGCAATTACTCTTCATTGATCAATTAAGTAAAAGCTATCACGAGTACTTAATTAACCGTGACGGATTTTTGAGATGAACGACTAAAGGCGGCGAAATACGATAAACAAATACCCTTAACTTGGCGCGAAACATCTCGTCAATATAATTTCACTCGTTGCACTCGTTGTCATTGGCGTTCTTGCTACAGAACAACCGCGAAATTTACTCCATCACAAAATGATTCGAGCCAAGATTAGCCATGATTAGTTAAGATTTTAGGTACTTAACTGCTTAACTACGGCCTTTGAAATCGATGGGTAATATCAGTCATAAAAGAATTTAATGAAAGCTGCTTAATTAACTGAAAGCTCACCGAGGGAACCCTGACAAAATAGCGCCTCCTTAAAACTTAAATACGTCATGTGATTTGATTCTTACCGAATGTGGCTTGTCCCTTGAAGATGATGTAGGAATATTTAATCGCTGAGAAGTCTATAAATAATCAAAATTCAACCCGACAATATAATTCCAGTCAACATTGATGGCAATAGCTTAACTACTTTGCAACACGAGAAAGCGTCTGTGAGCTTTATCATTTTAACAATGCATTTTTACCCACCGATTGCAGGCACTTCATTTCTCCAGTCCTTTTCGCTACGCTGTGATCATCCCAAGAAAAGACCTAGCAAGGATCAAAGATAGAGAAACTTATCATTTACCAAAGTTTGATCAAAATGCCTCTTTAATTAATTCCAATGGTTTACTTCCGTAGTCTGCCATCGCCAAAAACAAAATAGGGACTTTAAGATCCAGGGCCGGGTTGTTCAAAGCGCGATAAAGCTAACCCAGGGTTAGCGAGAATTTTGATTGCAGTTTTGTAACTTTCTGGTTAGGTAATCTGTTTATATTGTTTGCCCTTCAGATTTAAGCTATAACAATCTCAAACTACACCATACGTTGGAGATGAAAAACATTTTTAAACAAGAAAAAATAATGCTGCATTTAACCCTGGGTTAACGTTAACTGGCTAACCCGTCCCAGGAGGCGAAGGCTCTAAGACGCCACCGGAAGTAAATTATCCAGGCAGGGTGCATAGTGCGCATGCCCAAGACGTTTTGTCAGTGGCGCCAAGAACGTCATTTGGCAAAGTTTGGCGTTGTGTACGAAACCTGAGTATAGAGTCTTTTTTTTTTGTGCATGAAAATAATGCTTTCTCTCCCTTAAGCCTCTCGGGCTATGCGCAGAGTTACTTAAAATCTTGGTCCAAAAGTTGCAGTCAATTTGGAAGGCAAAGATGCCACAGTTGAGACATTTTTTCATCATATATTCAAAGGTGAACAGCTGGTTAAAGTCTTCGATCGAAGTATGTCATCCAAGGCTAAACCTCCGTGGTAAATGTCAACAATATTTATGTCTATTGGAGTCGGTTGAACAAATTCTCGTGTTTTTTACATGTGTTATGTTTGAGAAACGTGTTATGTGTTATGTTTCGCGGACACTAAACGAGATTTCATTCAGTCAAAGTATTGTATGTAAGCTCATACTCTTGTTATTTTATTTTTAGCTCGGTGATGTTTTGGTCAAACGAGCATGATGTGTTGTTGTGCCGAGAAGTGGTGAATTTAAACCCTTTTTACGTCCAAAAAAGGATCCACTCAGAGAAGCGGGATGTGGGAGAAAATAGCTCAAATTTTAAACCAACGTACCGTACTGAGATTCAGTATAGACAAGCGATCGGTTCGCGACCACATGGAGATTTTCGCAAACAAACATAAAAGGAATGTTAGAGCCAAGGAGAAGGCATCTGGTATAGCGCCTGACGAGCCAAGCGAACTGGAAAATCTTTTACACACCATTTTTTCCATAGAGGAAAGTGCAGATGCTGAATTACAGGAATTAAGAGCAGAGAAATGAAAAATGTGAAAACGACAGAGCAAAGGCAGAAGATGCGAGGTTAGAGACTAGGAAAAGATTAAGTGAGAGCGAAGAAGAAAAACCCAAACGACAGCGAAGATGCGGAAGTGATGCGATGGAATTTTTACCAAATAGGGCTAGGATCTGAAACAACAAGAATTTAAAATGTTGAAAGAACAGCAAGACCTGGAAAGAGAAAAAATGGAAGCAATGGCCAAACAGCAGCTACAAACACAACAGCAACAAACGGAAATGTTTAAGGTTGTACAACAGCAACAATAACAAAAACAACAACAAAGTCAACATTGTTTGTTTTTGTCAAAACCTTTGTACAATGTATACTGATACATCGCGTCGCACATCTTAACTATAATTTTCCTGCGCTTACAACGCCGTCCTCCTTCTAGGCTTTTTCTCGGTCACTGCATCCTAAAAGTCGTCGCGTCCTGGATCTTAAAGTCCCTAATAGCCTCCTACGCAGACGTTCTTTGGCTAGTCACGCGTTCCTCCCCAGGAACGTCTGCTCAACGGACAGGCCACTTCCGTTCACTGGCGGTTAGCGTTTGTTTCAAAAGAACCAATCCGCTGTTCTGTTAATGTTGACATCTCTGTTGTTTGCCAGGCTGTTTGCCACGTGGTTATTAAGCATTGTTTAGGCTCATTGCGTTCGTAGAACGCAGTCATAATGCGGTCTTCAGTCGAGTTTTATGGAGTGACATCATGGTAAGTTGCATCGAAGTTGACGGATTTGGTAACTCCGCAGCAGGGGCGAAAAGAAAACGCCAAACCATATGCTGTACTTTTGTGCTGTAGATTTGTGCTGTACATTTCTTTGGATTGTGCTGTCCGATCCACGGATCTTCAGTTGGACGTTTACAATGTAATCTGGAAGCTGTAAGTAGTCAATTTTCTTTATAAGTATCTCTAACTGTATATCATGAGACTAAAAGATATCACTACTAACATTTATCGATACCTTATGGAGGTATGTATGACTTCTGTTGCGGCGGGGCTAAATCACAGGTCACAGGTCGCAATAAAAAAATACTTGTGAATTTGCAGTGAGTTCGTATTTCGTTCGTATCATTTATTTCGTATCTTTTACTTCATATTCTCTATTCATGCCTACTAACCTGATGATGTCGTCCTATTTCTCTAATTTCCTAGTTTGAGATTTCAAGATTCTTTAGCACTACTTGTTCTAGTAAAAATTATTTGCTAATGGTTCACTGGGACGTTACTAATGGTCTCTAATAGCCCTGATATCCACCCTAGCCCGGATTAGAAGTAGAGTACATGGTCGCACAAATGGCCGAGTATAAGGTGAGTTGTCACTTTCTTTTTGTTTTTAGAGGATCTTGTACTTTTATTACCATACTTTATCCACATATAAAACCTATCGGTTTGTGGAATAGCAACGTGTGCGTTTTACTAGCCACCACCAGATCATATCACTGATGTACACGCGTATTTTATGAAAAAAGACTGCGTTCTTTATTGCGATTGAACACCAACACATCGATTGAAATAGCCACTCAAAGCGCGTCAAAAGTGACTATATTTCTTAGTATATTGTCTATTCTTTTAACACTTACCAAACTCCGAAAGTCCGCAAATGGGATTCCATCGGTATATAAGAAAAACTCCTGTAAACGGTGTGCGAAAGAAGCATGGACGGTATAAAACTACGTGGGTGTTGTTTTATAATTGAATGATTCCGATCTGTAGGTATGTCGATTTCATGTGAGAGTCGAAATTAAACCTCTGTTACACAGTACCACAACACTATTATTTATTTTGCTATTTTGAAATTAAAGATGGAAACACCACTATTTGTAAAATCATAGTGGAAGAAAACAATTTTATTACGTTAGATTAATTGTCACTAGTGTTTAGTGCTTAAAGAACTGATAAAGTATTCATTATCAAAATTTAAAATACTCAGTTACAATTCCAAATGCGGTCAAATTATTTATGATTGTGTAAGGCATTATCCCTTCAGAATAAAAACCACTAACTTGAGAAACGTCAACAGCAACACCAAAAAAGTTTAAAGTCAAACATTTAGGCTAAAATATTTCTTGAAATCTCAAACTAGGAATCTTAGAGAAATAAGACATCATCATGTTAGTAGGCTAATACACAATAAATAGATACGAACCAAATACGAAGTCACCGCAGATTCACAGGTGTTTTTTATTGTGACCTGTGACCTGTACTTTAGCCCCGCCGCTTCTGTTGCAAAAGTAGAGTTTGGCCCTGTTAGACGACATCGTCTGTCCTCAGCAACAAATAACTGCATTGACGAAGCCCAACTTCAGCTGTGTTATTTTCCTCCTCTGCCTGAGCTTTGTGATTGCAGTCGCGTGGCTCGGAAAGCGGCCATGATCTGTTTTCAAAAATTTGACTCACCGACTGGTGTAGTTCAAAAATCGGCCATAATTTCTGGTCAGAAATCTCAGTTGCCCGGCTATGTAGCTGGGAAAGCGGCCATGATTTGTGGTCAGAAATTTAACTCACCCAGTGGTGTTGTTCCAAAACTGGCCGTCATTTGTGGTCAGAAATCTCACTCACAGAGTTGTTTAGTTCGAAAATTGGTGATGATATTTGGTCACAAATCTAACCACCTGAGTTATGTCGCTCGGCATTTAGCCACGATTAGTGGTCGGAAAGGCAACTATGCGGGTTATGTAGCTCGGAATTTAGCAGCAATTTTTGAGATGTCCAGAAAATTTGTTACTGAAAGTCATACAGGACTTCCCTTTAAGGTCTCGGTGAATAGATTTCTTTGCCTTGAATATCAAAAGGAATTAACAGTGTGTGGATGTAGTGCTATCTGTAATGCTGAAGAAGACCAAAAAATAGAGATAACTGAAAAGAGTAACTGTTTATCTGTAATTGCAAGGGATTTGAAGAGAATCCAGTCTGTTACAAGAGAAATCAAAAAAGAACAAGGGATAGAGAACCTTCACGGATTCCTGTTCACAGGATTCTCAAAGTTTTGCAGAGAAAATTAGTCACAAAGAACATTCGACTCATTTTGAAAAATAGTGTCCCAGACAATCAGATTTTTGTGTTGCAATTACAAGTATTTGTGCATGTGGCATGAACATGAAAATTTCTTCAGTAAATATGTTTTTTTCTTTAAGAATTTGAAAATATATCATGTACATCTCACTTCGTACACCTCTGACAAACACTTAGAAGAGTGTGTGCCACTGCCAGCATTAAAATCACAGCTACATCACAATTGAACAATTATGTCTACTTTAAAAGGAGGTGTTTTTCCTGATGAGAATGTGAGAGGCACCTTGCCTTGAACACATCAGTTTAATGCCATATGACGTTGGCAGTAGTGGTGATTGTTTTTTCAGATCAGTTTCCCATCAGCTTTATGGAACTGCTGATTTACACTTGAAATTCGTTTGTCAGGAATATCCCATTTAAATAATCACCCAGAGTTGTATGTTGAGAGTATTGTTGATGAGACTTGGGAAAATTATGTAAAGCAAATGTCAAATTCAGGCACATTGTGTGAGAATGTAATTATTCAGGCAGTAGCAAACTCGCACAACTGTGTCATTCATATTACTGAGTCTGATTTTAATAAACCTGGTGATACAATTATTTATCCTGCATCAACTACATATCACGAGAAAAAGCAAACAGTGATATTTATTGGATACATTAATGGGTTGCACTATGTGTCAACTGTGCCGCTCAGTAACTGTGGCAGGAGTAGTACATTACCATACTTGAAAAGAAAGTTGTCTCAGTCTAAATATGATATGAATCTAGCAAAGCAAAGAGAATACAGTGCTAAAAAAGGGCTTAAGAGACTGATGAGGAAAAGAGAAAAAGACTAGCAAAACAAAGAGAAAAACATACCAAGCAAAGAGCTCAAGAGACAGACCAACAGAAACAAATAAGACTTGCTCAACAGAGAGCAAAATATGCTCAGAAAAGAGCTGAAGAGACAGAAGAGGAGAAAAAACTAAGACTAGCTAAGCAAAGAGAAAATATGGAAAAGAAAAGGGCTCAAGAGACAGACAAACAAAAAAATATTAGACTTGCTCAACGCAGAAAAAAAAACATGCTAAGGAAGTTGGCTGAAGAGACAGAAGAGCTGAAAAAACTAAGACTTGCTAAACGAAGAGAAACTGATGCCACCCAAAAGGTAGAAGAAAGTACTGAAGAAGAACAGGAAAGACTAGAAAATTGTGTAACAAATACAAACTCTGTGCAAACTAAGGATGCCACCAAAGACAACTTAGATATCCCATTAATGGAAAGAAAACAAGTGCTTCAAAACATTGATTGTTTCATGAGTCTAATGAGTATTTAGTTAAGCAATGCATAGTCTGTCTTGAAGCATGGCCTTTAAAACTTAGTTCATATTCTGTTGCAACTCCTAAGTATCGTTGTTTGAGATGCAGCCGTGATAAGAAACAGCCACAAAGGTTTTCCAAAAAAAAAATTTATTCCCTCTAAAGTAGCCCCTGAACTTCAAGGGCTCACCCAAGTAGAAGAAATGCTCATTGCACGTGCCCTTCCTTTAATATCAGTTTATCTGAAACCCGGTGGACAAAGAGAATATTCAGGTCACTGTATCAATTTGCCTCAGCATGTAGAGGAACTGGCAAGTTCTTTGCCAAGACTTCCTAGAGAGCTCTAAGTTATAGTTGTTAAAGTTGAAAGCAAAGACAATAATTTTAAAGATTTTTTAGTTAAAAGGCAAAAAGTAGCAGATGCATTGCTGTGGCTTATAAGCAATAATCCCTGGTATAAAGAAAATTGATCAGTATTCTTTGAACTGTTTACCTAAGCATGATATTCCTTGTGATCTTATCTCAGTTGAAAGAGAAAGTCAAGAGAGTCAATGTTCAGAACCTGATCTTGGTATTCAAAATGTAGACAACATTGTTTATAATGAAGAAACAGAAATGAATAGCTTTCTTCCCATTCCCCAGTGTGAGCAGCAAGAAATGGTAGCTATTCAGGAACAATTATCTTCAACCCATCACAATGAGGCCATCTCTTGGCCAAAAGTAGATACTGACCCATTAAATGAGTACAAAACTCCATTTCTTGCAACAATGGCTTTCCCAACTTTGTTTCCTGATGGTAAGTGTCACCCTACAAACCCATCTCTTTACCAAGATGTACCACTTGGAGAAGCAATTAAGCATCTTTTAAAATATGCAGAAAACAAAGATGGTAAATGGACTTATCGATTTGCCTCACACCCTAGATTTTCATACTGGGCTTTCAATATGATTGAGAGAAAGCGTATCCTGCAACAAACAGGAATATTTCGTAAACAAAATCCTGGTGAAGCACATCTCACAATTGAAGAGCTTCAGCAAATGGCAACCAATAGCAATAGTGATGTATTTCTTTCTAAAATATCACGGTATCTCAGTAATATTAGGGGATCAAATGCTTACTGGTTCAAAGCCTGAGAAAATTTAAAAGCAATTATTAACCATGTTGGACCACCAACTTTCTTTTTTACATTTTCATCAGCTGATATGCACTGGCCTGAATTACATGCACTCTTTGGTGGTTAACATAATTGCACAGCTCAGTATAGGCATCAGAATGTTATAAACAATCCTCATATTACTGATTGGTTTTTCACCCAACACTTGGAAAATTTTATCAAGTTTTGGTTGTATAATTCACTGGATGCAGAATGGCACTGGTACAGATTTGAATACCAAGCAAGGGGGAGTATTCATTGTCATGGAGTTGCTAAACTGAAAAATGATCCAGGGTTATGTACACTGTCTGAAAAAGCCCTTAAAGGCTATTTAGCTGAGATATCAGTAAGTAATGCAGAGACAGCAGATTTATCAGAACTAAATCAACAGATTTGTGTTGGCAAAAAAGCTTCAGAGATTATTTGCCAGTATGTGGACTGGTTGGTATCCACACACCATCCAGAACCTCCAGACAATACTACTTGGATAAAACCGTCAATTCATCCTTGTCAAAAACATCACAAGGACATAAAGAATACTAATGATGATGACATTGATTTACTAAATACTGTCCAAAGACACACTCGCTGCAGCTCAAGTTATTGTCTTTGAAAAAGACAAAATGATTCAGATCTTCAGTGTAGATTTAACTTTCCATTTGAACCTTGCCCATGTACAAAGCTTAATTTTGAGCCTATACATTCCAAAAAAGAACCGAACCAATACAGAGTGAAGATCGTAACAAAGAGAAATGACCCTAGACTTAATAATCACCAACGCCTTCAACTGCTGGGCTGGAGAGCAAACTGTGACATTCAGGAAGTCATTGATTATCATGCCTGTGTTGAACACCTTGCCAAGTATGCATCAAAAGGCGAGCCACGTTCCTCTGTTATGAAATCTGCATTCAATTCCATTGTCCGTAATTGTGACATTCAAAGTAATCCAACAAAACTGATTAAAAAGGCAATAATGAAGTCACTAGGGCAAAGGGACTTTTCAGTGCAAGAAACCATGCATCATTTACTGTCACTAAAAGGGTTCAGCTCATCATTCAATGTAATATCCTTTAGTTTAAATGGATCTCGCAAAATAAAAACACATTCTCCTGAAGGAGATGTGGCAACAAATGATTCACTTCTTGATGTTTATGCTAGCTGTGCAGTGTATGCTAAAGAAATTCCCAATATACTGAATTCAAATTTCATTTCTTTTGCCACAAAGTACAAACTTATCAACAAAAAACTTGCAGCTCAGGCACATAACATTGTTGTTAGGGTTTTTCCTGTGTACTCTTCAAATAACAAAGGCCCAAATTTCTCCCTTTACTGTAAATATCAGCTGATTAGATATAAACCTTGGCAGACAACCCAAGAAAATGCTTGCGGTAATCAACCAGGTACTGATGAAATTTACATCAGTGAGTGGAAAAACTTTTACAAACCCCGTACGCAAAAGAACATGTTGCTGACTGGCATGATAAGTTAGACACTGTTCAGAATTATACAAAAGATGACACTGAAATTGAACATACTTCAGAAGAACTTCCTCAACCTGAGGAGTGGATGCTTTTAGCAGACCTTTTTCCTAGATCATGTGCTCAAGATATTCAATCACAAAAGATTAGTAACTCAGATCACAACTGGCAAACTGACAGATTGAAATATCAAGAAAGTCAAACAAAACAAATGTCTTCATGGATAAAAATCAACAGGGATGCATCAACTGAAGAAAGTTTGTTGCAAAGAGAAAATGTTGATATCAGTACTTTTAGTGAAATGCAGAAGCATGCCTATGATATCATTAAGGCTCATTCAGAACAACATTCTCCAAAAGATTCATTACTACTTATAATAATAGGTGATGGTGGTACAGGAAAAAGTCACCTTATAAATGCAATTAAAAACCTTCAACATTCATGTGCAGTAACTGCCACAACTGGAAAGGCTTGATACAGCATACACGGATGTACTATCCATTCAGTGTTGAAACTTCCTGTTGGTCCAAAAGGAAATAAAGCCTTACTGGACAGAGCCTTGTTAGACTCCAACATGCGCTTAAAAAGATTGATTATATTGTTAGAGATGAATATTCCATGTTAGGCCAAAAAATGCTCGCCTGGGTTGATAAGCGATGCAGACAAGCTACTGGTTTGAATGACCAACTCTTTGGTTGTAAATCAATTATATTTGTTGGAGGTGCCAGCCAATTACCTGCTGTGGCAGATAAGCCTCTTTACCACTCAAAGCCTGGTGCCTTACAAGAACAAGGTCAATTAGCATATTTCATGTTTACCACTGTTGTGAAATTGACATTAAACCATAAAGTACAAGGCCCCAGTCCAGAACAAATTAGATTCAGAGATCTATTAAGCAGATTACGAACAGTTGATTGTAATCAAAGCTATTCATTTCTCTCTTATTAAGAAGTCTGGAACTACAAAATACTTCAATTATGTTATACAGACAGAATCAGATGTGCGTAATGGCGTCTGCTTTGCCACAGATAAAAGAGAAACTCTTGATTCCTTGGCACAGCAACACTCACCAGTGAAGATACACAAGTACTCACTCAGCAACAAGTTTGGTAGGAAGGATATTGTTATCAATAAGAACACCTTAATTATACCAACCACACTCGAGTTCAAGTATCAAGATCTAGATGATGTAACATCCATTGCATCACTGACCCAAGTTACTGCAGGCCAACTTGTTAAAATCAAGGGACATGTCGCACACTTGTCACCAACAAGAACAGTTCTTGACTCGGGACCAGTGAAAAAACAAGAAGCTTTTATCAATGATCCTTCTGGATACATCAAGCTTGAGCTATGGGGACGTCATGCAGACAGTGTTTCAGAAGGCTCCACTCACCTTTTTGATAAAGTTAGAGTAAAACTTGCTCATCAAGAGAAATCCTTAACACTCCAAAAAATGAAGACGAATGCAACATATCATCAGTGGCCAATTTCACAGAAAGCCTCCAACCTGTGCAAAACATCTCTACTGTGAAAGACCTCACAGGTAAAATCCTTGGTGTCACAAATCTAAACAAGTACCACTGCTGCTGCTCCTGCAACAAAAATGTAACTATAAAAGGAAAGTTAGCATTTTGTAACAAGTGCAGTTTGACAATGAAATTAAACTGATGCAAGCTGCAGCGCACCCTTAAGCTATATATACAAGAAACAAGCAACCTGCACAACAAAGTGAGAGTTTCTGTATACAACGATGTCTTCACCAAAGTACTTGGCATCTGCAATCTTCTTGCCGCATCAACAGATGAGGAAATCATTGAGAACATTTTGGACTTGGAATTGGTAAAAGTCTCCTATGACTCTCAGAGCAATAAAGTCATTGACATTGATCAAGTTAAAATATAGAAAATGTCCCCTTGGGCTTCTGAAACGAAAGCTGACTTCAGCTGCAATGTTAAGAAATGAATCTAACATAAGTTCTGTTCAAGTTGTTGTTAAGTTACACTTCATACTATAATCCGAAAGTTCAGTTGTAATCATCAATCATTTAAAGAACAAATCGTTCCAAGTTGTAATGGACCTTAAAGCTGTCATCTGCAAGAGTAAACTTGAACTACCCACAGATGACAATAATATGAAACTTGTGTTTAATTATGTCTTCTCCAAAGTACTTGTTATACAAAGTGAACATAATACTTATTATTTTGTTTAAGTTGTTTTCAATGTAAACTATTAAAAAACTTTTGTAATTCACCCTCTGTAATAACTACTCTACTATTCGTTATTTTGTTCAAGTAATAGACCATTTTACAGTTGTCGGCTTAGTGACTTGGCCATGAATGCAAGCGAGGCTGGTGTCGACCTTGTTTTGATACAGACCTCACTGCACACAACTGTAAAATGGCCTATTCAGGTCAGTTAAATTCAAAACAAAAACTACTCATTAACTTAACTTTTAGACTGTAATAATTGTTTTTAGGTACCCGCCCAGGCAAACTTTTGAATTTCTTCCCCAATATTTTATCGTAATGATGTTTCTTAGTACTCCTATTTTACCAAAAAAAATCGAATTTGGGACAATTCGCACAAGGAGCCAACAACGATAAAGCTAAAATTTGCGCTTTTACCAAAAGTGAATGGTATTTCCGGGTAAGGAACTCGGAAGGTTGTTAGGCTATACATCCATTTTTCACTTTTTTCGACAATGTTTTGATTCTGGTACCTGTCTTTTGACATTGTTTTGACTGTTCGAGCTGTCTTTACTTCCTGGAAGCCTATGGCGCGCTGTTTGTTTCAAAATTATTTTTTAGCTGTCGATTGCCATACGTGTCCTTTAATCCCATAATGATTGCAT